>JASFAT010004118.1:0-18785 GCA_031353405.1 Baronia brevicornis
GTACAACTATGGAATGATTTAGTACCTGCTATATAACCGAACAGTTACGATAAAGGGGATATATTCAAGAGACATATATATGTGTCCACGAAAGGCTGGTCCATCCATCAGATAAACATACGGTTTATCTGATGGTTAGTGATAGATACATAGACAACTACATATATATATTAGCGATAGAGCATGCTCTGATATATGACACGGTGCTCCTCAATATCAACTTCTTCCACCTAACTACATCCAAAGTCAGGCGATGCGAATTTTCGATGACTAAGATCATCATCTCTCTCATTTAACCGCTTGATTCTTTAACACTGCGGAGGGATATTTTACCTCTCAGCATTTTTATCACTTTTACCATAGGGAGCGATGCGTTCCGAATAATACCTACCTCTAAATTTTACTATTGCATAACTCGCCACAAAGAAAAGTTTTATTTTTTAATCATTTATTTTTGTGTCTATTTTTTAAACTTAAAAAAGCAGTAGCGATGTTAAATCTTAAAGAGAGAAAGATAAAGTGGAAGACCACTAAGAAAGTTTACACAAGAAGTACAAAGAGAAAAGACAACCGTTACGTGTCACACTTAACGGTTGTCTTCCGTAGAGTCCACTATACCTAATAATGCCTCGTGTTGAGGCGAAACACGTGTCGTTTGCAAGGTGGAAAAATGGTAGTGTGTGTTTGGTGTTGTGTATAGTGGTTGGTAGGTGGAGAGTTGCTGACTGCCATTTTTCGGTAAGATTTAGTTTAAGTTTCCTGTAAATCTACTTCATTCAGCAGGAAAAACACACATTATTAATTGTCTATTGTTATTTGAGTGTCGGGAACTTAGCTAAGTAAAAGTTCTAACTGTCCACATAGTAATGGATTTCCGCTAAGTAACGCCTGACTCCATTAAGCAGAGGTAAATGTATATAGAAAATTGAAGGAATTAGGACATAAAAAAAGACTTAGAGGTAAATCATATTTTTAATAAAAGACGACCGATTGGCTCAGTGGTGGGGCCCTCCGCCCACGGAGTCAATAGTCGCGGGTTCGATTCCTGCATCGGAATATATATATATATATATATATATATATATATATATATATATATATATATATATATATATATATATATATATATATATATATATATATATATATATATATATATATATATATATATATATATATATATGTATGGATTTATAAATATTTATTCCGAGTCTGGTAACCCCCCCAATCCGCATTTCCGTTCCTGCCCTTTCCTTTCTTCTCTATCCTTTCCCTTCCTCTCCGCCAATCCACGGTCTGCCGTGCCAAAGGATGCATGGCTAAGGGCGAGCTTAGTCGCAAGCGTGCCGACCGTCCCGGGATTGGGCTCCCCCGAGTACTATGGTGCCTTACCTCAGTATGCAGGGCTCTGCTGGGGCTGACCTCCATCCTCCCTTGCAGCTCGTGAGATTCACTAAGACGAATTTAATATACCTAATTTGTTGAAAAATGACGGCGACGTGGTTCGCCACTTATCACGTCCTGATTCTCACGAGGCCGAGAAGCGACCATTGAAGAGCCATTTCGCTGCGATGAATGTAGCGGATGGAGCTCTGTGGTCTCTGCGGGGGATAGGCGTGAAAATATATAAAAAAAATAAATAAAAGACTTGAAAATAACATTTAGTTGTAACTTATATTCAATACCACTTCCCTATTTCAAATGCATTTTGTTCCAGCTATGAATGTTTCATAGCTTTGGTCTCTATAAATTTGTTTGCAAATCGACTCAATGTTATTTTTTGATGTTTCTATATTAACATATTTTAGCGGCTTTATTGATTCGCTGTGTATTTTATAAATAACTGCGTCTACGGTATCCGGATTATACGTGAGAGTGACACTAACTACTGCAACGTCTAGATCGTTTGTCAAACGGCAGATATAAATGTTTCATGCACTGTCTGCCTATTTTTTTCCTTCTGCTTGCCTTGTTCATGTAATGATACATCTATAACATTTGAACTTCGAGTCACATTTTGCATCGTTGGACAATAATGTTTATTGACTTGTTTAGCCTTATATGAAATACACTACTATTTATTGAATATTCTTTTGCTTATTATAACTGTTCTTTCGGATCCTTTATTTTTTTTTATTATATATTCACGCCTATCCCTCGCAGGGGTTGGCAGAGACCATAGAGCTCCATCCGCTACCATTCATTGCAACGAAACAGCTCTCCATTAGTCGCTTTTCGCCCTCGTGAGAATCAGAACGTGACGGGTGGCGAACCACGTCGCCGTCATTTTTCAACGAATTAGGTATATTAAATTCGCCTTAGTGAATCGGATCCTTTATGCACACACAAATACTCCGATTCTCGTTTCTCTCCACACTCGGATCCTCGCCCATTCGCTTAAGGTCACCTTATCAGAGCCAACGAAGTCGATGTGCTTGAATCTCATCTATAATGTGTGACTGGTTCACCGGGCGGTATTTCGGCGTTCTTTTAGATCACAGCAGAGCAGAGTGTGAAGATGGCGTATTTGTGTCGACCAAGTGGTCGAAGGCCAGTTGGTGGACCCAAATATCACTGGAGAAATCAGGTGGATATTGATCTGTGCGAACTTCAAGTAAGCAATTGGTAAGAATTAGTGCAGGATACAATTGGAACAGCTCGCCTGGGGAAGTACCACATTCCCGCAGAAAACCTGCGTCTGAGTGTTAGCTTAGCTACCTCACTTCGTACGGTGAGCGGCTGAGTTCCGGAGGCCCAATACCCCCTCTCACTTTATCTTTATTATATTTAATCTTTGTGAGTGAGGATGAAGGGAGGGGCCTTCCTCACTCACAAAGATCAAAATGTTGTATCTCACGATGAAGTCATCAAAATAAACTGAAATTGAAAAAATAGAAAAACTTCGCTGTGACACTCGACATAAATTCATGTTTTGCGATCCGTAGTAAAACGAGACATAAAAATAAAAGGAATGACGTCATAAAATCCTTAAGCGGAGTTGTGACTCCATTTACGCGTGTAAAAGCCCCACTGACATTCCCCTGTTTTATCTCTATCGGCGGTATTTACCTTAAGTGGTAATAACTAAGGATATTTGCTTTAATACTTATACAAATTTGGCTGATTCGATTCCATATTTGTGTGTTTTTTAGTGGCAATCGAATGAATATGTATGCTTAAATAAATGTATATTCTTTAGTAATTTTTTGTTTTATTTTGCAAAAATGCCTTACAACCTTTATTTTACTTACAGAAATAAGTAAATAGTAATCATACAAAAATGTTTTTTTTTTATGGGATAGGAAGGCAAACGAGCAGGTGTGTCACCTGATGTAAAGCAATCAACGCCGCTCATAGGCTTCCGCAGCGCCATAGGCAGGCAGACCTTTAAGGAAAGTGTCATTATGGGAGTGGGAGGGGAAGGGTAGAGTGAGGGTGGAAGGTGTTGGGCCTCTGAAACTCGGCCGCTCACCGTACTGTTATATATGTAGCGCGCTAGGTAAGCTACCACTCAGACGCCGGTTTTTGCGGGGAGCGGGCCCATTCATGCTACAGACAAATATTATGCCATTCTTGACAAAGTATTCGGCTGCAGCGTGGCTCTATTACTATTTTTTCAATTTATTTAATAAAAATATTTCTGTGTAATAAATAATATAGTGTCAATATTACCGGATAAATCCTTATTTATTATATTATGGATTTATTCCTATTATCATATAATATTTATTTATTATATAATATTATATATATTTAATATACTTAATTTGTTGAAAATGATGGCGACATGGTTTGCCTCCCGTCACGTCCTGATTCTCACGAGGGCGAGACGCGACCAATGAAGAGCCATTTCGCTGCGATAAATGTAGCGCATGGAGCTCTGTGGTCTCTGCCAACCTTAGCGGGAGATAGGCATGAAAATATAAAAAAAAATTATATAATATTTAAAAGTATTTATATTTTATTTTATTTATTGTAGGCGATTTTTACATACTATTCATTATAACAGTTTGTTTATCACTGGATTTCCTCACGATACATTGAACATGTCTGGATCTGTCGAGACATGGATTCTTTTTAGATGGATTGGTAGAATGTGTTAGGCAAAGGGTTGACAAGAAATCTCGTCAAAAGTAAGGAATAAAGGTGTGAAGCTTTAATAAACATTTACGGCGATTGAATAAATTGACGTGACTGCGCAACAGCTTACATTATGTGCTTCTATTATATAAATCGTTTGAAAAAAATTACCTGATTTATTTTTTCTGAGTAATGACGGCCACGTTCTTTTTCCTTTTATTTAATGGCAATCAGTTCTAACTATTGTGCCAGTGTCAAGTGAAATACGATAATATCAGATCTTCTTAAATGTAACAACAAAATCTGGTGGCCCAACCCAATGTATTAGGAGTGACTAAGACTCACCGACTTCGTTGGCTAGACCACGTTGAGAGGATGGGGAGGAACGCACAGTCAAGAGAGCGTATGTGCGTCGCCTAACTGGACGACGTCCTGTAGAGCGCTCCCGGTGCCGCTGGAGAGACATGATCGAGGATGACTTGCGTAACCTTCAAATCTGCAACTGGCAGGAGGTGACGTAAGACAGGGCACAGTGACGTAAGATCAGTTCGGAGGCTAAGATCCATTTTGGGTCGCTGCGTCAATAAAGAAAGTTTATGTAGTTGTAATGTCACAAGTCCGCTTGTCACGTTACGTCTTGATAAAATGGTGACTATATTTTTATATATTCACGCCTATCCCCCGCAGGGGTTGGCAGACACCACAGAGCTCCATTCGCTAAGATCCCGGTACACCCTCCGCGCTTCTTTCACACTCATCTGTCCTTTTATCCATCCTTCCTCTCACATTCATCGCAGCGAAACGGCTCCCCATTAGTCGCTTTTCGCCCTCGTGAGAATCAGTACGTGACGAGTGGCGAACCACGTCGCCGTCATTTTTCAGAAAATTAGGTATATTAGAATTCGTCTTAGGGAAACCCACAAGCCGCAAGGGAGGATGGAGGTCAGTCCCAGCAGAGCCTCGCATGCTGAGGTAAGGTATCATTGTACCCGGAGGAGCTCGACCCGGGACGGTCGGCACGCTTGCGACTAAGCGAGCCACGCATTCATTGGCACGGCATACCGTGGATTTGCGGAGAGGAAGGGGGAAGAATAGAGAAGAAAGGGAAGGTCAGGAAAGGAAATGCGGATTGGCGGGGCTACCAGACTCGGAATAAATATTTGTAATCCATACATATATTTATTCCGATGCGAGGATCGAACCCGCGAACATTGACTCCGCGGGGGGAGGGCCCCGCCACTGAGCCAATCTGGTCGAAGCCAAAAGTACCTGTTATAAAATGTCATAGTGATTAATACCTTGTATCAGTAAATTCACGTTTTAAAGCCCTCACGATATATTTAAGTATCTCAGTTATATTACGATTATTCGAGTTTCCGTGTGTAACGTTTGTTGGCGCCGTAACTTTATAATTTACGACTATGACCCAACTCCCAAGATTGCCGGCTTCATACCATTCTCGTTATATCCGACGTTCATGATTATTCAATAAATACTCGATCGTAAATATTAATTCGTTTTTTATTAAATTGATTTTACGTTCGTGTTTTGAATTTAAAATAATGATGTATTACGATTATTAATAGAGTCAGGCGTTACTTTGCGGAAATCCATCACTATGTGGACAGTCAAAAGTTTTACTTGGCTAAGATCCGCGACAAGCAAAACAATAACAGAAAATTAATAATGTATGTTTTCCTGCTGGATGGAGTGGATTTATTTGGAACTTAAACCAAAAACTTACCGAAAATCGACCAACCACTATACACAACACCAAACACACACTACCACTTTTCCATCTTGTAAACGACACGTGTTTCGCCCCAACACGAGGCATTTTTAGGTATAGTAGACTCTACGGAAGACAACCGAAACACGTGTCGTTTACAAGATGGAAAAGTGATAATGTGTGTTTTGTGTTGTGTATAGTGGTTGGTGGGTGGAGAATTGATGGCCGATTTTCGGTAAGTTTTTGGTTTAAGTTCCAAATAAATCAACTTAACCCAACGGAAAAACACACATTATTAATTTTCTGTTATTGTTTTGCTTGTCGCGGATCTTAGCTAAATAAAACTTTTGACTGTCCATATATAGTTTCGTAGTAGAATAGCTACCAGTACCGATCTTTGACATCTGCAATTCTAAGCTTCCATCGACATCCGCAACGTAAATTTCTTTTGCCAGTCGTCTTTCATCCATCCTCTCTATATGCCCAAATTATCTAAGCATCCCTTTCTCAACTTATATAACGACACCTTTTACTCCACATCGCTCTCTTATATCTTTCTTATTTCTATTTCTTATTCTATCAAAGTTACCCCCACACACACGCCGTGTGCGGTGGAGAATTACGATTTTAATCATAACTATAAATTTTTGAACAAGAAATAAATTATTTCTTGTTTGAATACAGTAGTAATTAAAATTAAGTGGATGCCCTTTATTAATCATAAAAAAAAAGATTTTATCTGGACTTCTTCCCGATCATAAAAGCCTAGTAAATTTATAGGCCGATGAAATCATCGAAATGATAGACATGATAGACAATGAGTGGCGTAAATTAGAGGAGCTATCTTATCTGGTGTCGAGGGTGGATCTTATATATCACACGTTGTCATCACAACGTCAGTGTTGCATGTGGTCTGCGTGAGTCGTGAATGAATAATGTATCGATGTAGCAGACCACCAACGATGTCTAAGCAGTAGTATACACCAGTGACTGAGGGATCAGAAGAAAGTGTTTTTCATGTGGAACGGTGTTATTGGATTATATATGGTCTTCTATAACTTTTTTCTTTTATGGGATAGTAAAGCAAACGAGTAAGCGTATTACCTGATGGATAGCAATCAACGCCACCCATAGACATCCGCAGTGTCATAGGTAGTGCTGCAGCGTTGCCGGTTTTTAAGGAAAGTGTCATTATGGGAGGGGAGAGTGAGGAGGGGGTTGGGTCTCTGGAACTCAACAGCTCACCTTACGAAGCGCGGTAGCTAAGCTACCACTCAGACGCCGTTTTTCTACGCGAGTGTGATACTTCCCCGGGCGAGCCGTCCTATTCACGCTACAGACAAATAATATGCCATTCTTGACAAATTATTAGTCTGCAGCGTGGCTCTACCACTTCATCAGAAGGACTTTCAGGAGGCTAACAAATTGTATATTAGGGATATTCCACCACGGCAAAGACTGCTGAACACAAGATTTTTATTATAACTTCTTAATTAATAGTTTTCAATAATATTTAGTACGCAGTCTTCTTAAGATGGACAGTAAAATCTTACTTTGCTAAGATACAAAGAAGTAACTAAATAGCAAAGTAAGTTTTGAGTGTCCATCTTTATATTAAATTTCCGCAAACTAACGCCTATTAAACAATATTAACGCAGTCTTCTTGTTACACATATCTTAACTTGAAAGCTTAAAGACAAATTTGGCCAACCAATGCATCCTGCTTACTGTTTGTACTACAAACAGTTAGCAGGATGCATTTACTAATAATTTTTTTTGTGGATCTTAGAAAAGTAAGTTTTGACTGACCATCTTAATAATGGATTTTTGCAAAGTAGAATATATATGACACATATATTATAATAATATTATAATATATGAATAAACAAAACAAAAAGAAAATAATTTTAATCTAACAAGTGTCATAAAAATGGTTCTTGCTCAGCATATGCCAGGCGTTCTATTGAAGCACCAGGCTCTGGTTTTCAGCAAGAACCAACGTGGTCAGATCGCGGACTACATTTACGACATTGATACGGACACACACATACATACGCATATATACTTACTACTACTCATATACACATACACATACAATACAATAAAAGTAATATCTGACTATAAACTTCACTATAAATGTATTATAACAAACAAAAATATTTTAGTTAAACTTTATTTTTCTAACATTATGTTGTTTGTATTACATAACCTTACTAAATATTAATATAAGATAATATCTATACAAGAATTCAAATATATATATACATTTTAATAGTATTAAAATTAATATTACTAAGGTCCCTTTTAATATTACTAAGGTAAATTTTGTTAACAAGATAGCGAACATTAAATTATAAATCAACTTATTTTCAGGTGGAAATATCAAAAATATTTAATCTTTATCCGACCGCAAACTTTATCGCACGGAATAAATCTAAATGATATACGGCAAACATTGGCGAAATTAATTGGCCGACGGACTCACAAAAGTTTCATCGGCCCACGCCCACGCGTGGCAATAATCGCGTAAATGAGCGGCTGTAATTGTTTAGCCGTAAGCGATTATCCACCATATTTTGCAATCTGACTAAGACATGAGTAATCATTTAATACAAAACATCGACTATTCTGTTTAAAGGTTGCGTGGACGATCGCTTGGTTCAGTGATTAGAATTCCGGCACGGTCCGGTTCCGGTTCGGTTGTTCCGGTTCCGGTTCCGGTTGCGATCCGGCTCGAAGCAAAAATTTGTTATAAATACAAAATACAGTTTTCAAGTTCTTATGTATTTTTAAATAACAGATCAGGCTAAAGATCATGCAGGTCATCTGGAGGTGAGTGATCACCACCGCTCACAGACATCCGCAACCCTGGACACGTTTCAGAAGTGTTGCCGACCTTTGCGAACATATACGCTCGTGTTTTGAATGATCCTATATAGTATTTACATGGGGACAGCAGGTAAATCTTTCCATATTTATACAGTTCGTGATAAAAAACTGTGACTAAATCGGACGGTGATGGATGGTCAGCTATTCAGGTGATGGAACATATTATTTCGAACTCGCAGCATCTAAATAGTTTTTTTATTTTATATAATAATCAAAATAATTTCGATTTATACTGTTGGATTTGTTTCATTATGATGTCTTGGTGATGAGCGAGCGGATGATCCGATGGTTTTTTTTATGGGATAGGAAGGCAAACAAGCTGGCATGTCACCTGATGGAAAGCAATCAACGCCGCTCATACACATCCGCAGAGCCATAGGCAGTCCAGAAGCGTTGCCAGCCTTTAAGGAAAGTGTTTTTATTTAAGGGGGAGGGAGGTTGGGCCTCCGGAACTCAACCGGATGAAACACGGTAGCTAAGCTACTGCTCGGACGCCGGTTTTCTGCGGGAGTGTGGTACTTCCCCGGGCGAAACGGTCCATTCATGCTACAGACAAACAATATGCCATGTTTGACAAAGTATTCGTCTGCTGTAAGTGATGCTCTACCACTACAGTGAGCAAAGCACGTCCATAGACATCCACAATATTAGGGGGACTGTCGATGAGTTGCCCTATTTTTAAATGGAAGAAGAAGCAGGAAATTAAGAAACGGAAAAGGAAATTAAGGAACGGAAATTCTTATCAAACATGTGACCAACGTTATCACAACTTTAGACATAATTCTCTGAGTAACCACCACCTCATTAGTTTCGATTCGGTACATTGATTTAATTCATATTTATTACAAGCTGGTTCAAATAATTGAAATTTCTTGAAGGCGGAGATTGCAACAAAAATATAAATTTAATCTCTTCATTTGGTATTCGACTAACGAGACAGTTTTATAACTTGTCAAGTGTATAAGGCCCGCAACACATTCGAGCCATAATTAATACAGCCGTGGGCAGACGGACATTTATCGATTGTTTATCAAATATGCAAATACCTTAATAGTGTTTTAATGGGTCAGCCGGTTGTACGTATCGGACGCGCAGAGTAGTTTTCACACAGAGGCAGACTAATTTATTGTAACATACGAGCAATGAAGAATTTCATCGACTCAAAATATAAAATACTTGTTGAAAGTGGAAAGAACACACACATAAAAGTTAATTCGCATAACTGAGGATAAATACATACGCTGAGCTCCGGGATGTAAATGAAGCATGTAGAAGAAGATAAGCCATCAAATTTACCCTTTCTAATAAATGCTATTTCTCGACCTCGACACATTGCTACCTTGACACATACATCTCTCATCATTAGCGTAACCAGTAACATGATTATATTGTAGTTGTACCATATTCTTCCGCAAGTAAGCAATGGTGATAGAAGTATGACTGTTGGAAGGCTTAAGTCTTATAAATGTGATTCATTATATTTAAAAATTTCCGTTTGAAATTTATAGTAGTAACCCTAAATCCGCCCGCGGAGTCAATGGTCGCGGGTTCGATCCCAGCATCGGAATAAATATATGTATGGATTATAAATATTTCTTCCGAGTCTGGTTACCCCGCCAATCCACATTGGACAAGCGTGGTGAGTTAACGTCCTCCAGAAATGGAGAGGCCCGTGCTCAGCAGTGGGACATATATAGGTTGTTAAATAAAACCCAAAATCGTTGATTTTGTCATTTATTTTAATTTTATTTAATTATTATTCTCTACATATTGACTACTCTGTAATTTAATTTAATATTTCAATAGTTGCCGTGAGGTGTTTCTGCAGACAATCTACGGGATATTGTTATTATATATGTAAAGTATGATTAGTTTTAACCATTGATAATTTATAATGAAGTGAAATTAGTAAAATATTAAATTCATTTAAATATTGAGATAGATGTCTTTGTTTGATGATAGAGCGATGTTTTATTAAATAATTTCGACGTTGTTTTTTTATTTATATTTTTCCATACTCACCTTCTGAGTCGTGACTTTTTATTAAAATTTTACTTACATACATATATATGATCACATCTGTATCCCGTAGGGGTAGGCAGAGACCACAGATCTCCATCTGGTACGATCTGGGCATACTTACCTGGCTTCGTCCACACTAATCACTCTACTCGTGCAAGCCCGCCGGTTAAGGGTAGATAGATTGATATATTCTTTATTCTACACCAAAAACAATGTTATACAATTATTGATTGTAATATTTATATACAAATGGCTGTCTTATCGCTAATAGCGATTTCTTACAGACAACCGTAGAATGGACATAATGTTAAAAAGATAACTTGATGTAGGTTGATACATTATCGTTATGATTATAGAAAAAATATTAATAAACAAGCATAAAAGCCATAATCAAATATATAATATATACACATATACATATATACACGCATAAATATAAGTTAACCGTAAATAATATACGAACGCTTCCGCACTGCCTATGGCATTGCGGATGTCTATGAGCGGCGTTGATTGCTTTCCATCAGGTGACACGCCTGCTCGTTTGCCTTCCTACGCCATAAAAAAAAACGAATAAATAAAAAGATACATCGACATTTATAAAGATAGATAGAGTACACCAACACAATTAAATATAATAACTGATTATAATATAAGATTATGAAAATTAAATAAAAACACAACGTCACTGATGTAAGTTGGCTGGAAATGTCAAGTAGAATATATTTAATGAAAAAAAAATAAATGTCAACATATGTTACTTGTCACTTCTACGATTAAAATATACATATATTATATAATATTCATACGTGCATCTGGAATTTTAAATGCCACTGATTATATATAGAGTTTATTAGTTTTGTCACGTCCGAACGGTAAAGGTGTCCAAGTGTAATAATTAACAATAATTAATTAATATGCGGTTATACGGGCTACCCGTACTTAGCGGCCTTTCTTAAGTTGCTTATACTCGGAGTATTAATTGAAATGTTTACCGTTCATTTTGACATTTGAGAATGTATGAATAGTATTTAAAAATATATATTACGCGGGTAGTGTATTTGCGTGCCTTAAATGTGTGTTTCACGACGACCAATTGGCTCAATGGTGGGGCCCTCCGGTCGCGGGAATTAATATATGTACGGATCGGAATAAATATATGTACGGATTACAAATATTTATCGAGCCTGGTAACCCCGCCAATCCGTATATATAAGCGTGATGGGTTGAACGTCCTTTCCTCCAGAAATGAAGAGGCCCGTGCTCAGTAGTGGGACATATATATGGGCTGTTAAAAAAATGTGTGTCTGTGTGTGTGTTATGCGGTAGAAACATATAGGTTTAAGAAAATAATTTTATTTAAAATATAACACATAGAGTAACTTTTTTATAGCCCATATATATCCCACTGCTGGCCTCTTTATTTTTGAAGTAACAGACGTTAACCCACCACGCTTGTGCAAAGCGGTTTGGCGGAGTTACCAGATTCGGAATAAATATTTGTCCGCCATACATATATTTATTCCGATGCGGGGATTAAACCCACGACCATTGACTCTGTTGGTGATAACCCCACCATTCAGCTAATTTGAACAAAGAGAAACTTTCTATGCCCTATTCTAAGATCTCTCTCTCTCTCTGGCCGATCCTTCATATTTGATGATCGCGATCACCAGATTTCACTCAGCGGTTCGTTAGGCTCTTCCATTTCATTACAAACTCGCTGTTTCTAAGATACAGAACTAATATGGATGAACGTTGAATGTAATAATGATCTGTGTGGATAGTCATAATTTTTACTCAGCTAAAGTCCGCGCCAAGCAAACAAAAAGAGAAAAATAATAATGTTTGTTTTTTACTGGAGCAAGTGGATTTACGGGGAACTCAAACTAAATTTTACGGCAAAGACGACCGTCAGCAACTCTCCACCTCCCAACCACTATCAACAACACAAAACACACACCACCACTCTTCCACAATGTACACGACAATATTATTTATTATATTCGTGATGATTATATTCGTTTAAGGGGTAAATTCATAATTTTGTAAATAGTTTCTCTTGAGATTCAAAATGTTTGTGTAAATTTCGATATTATTTATATAGCAGCGATAACGTAATATAATATACTCAGATCTAAAAGGATTTTCGTCTGAGTTTTCTAGCACCAAATGGAATGCAATGGAATAAAATAGACTAGAATAGAATAGAACAGAACAGAATAGAATAGAAGAGAATAGAATAGAATAGAATAGAATAGAATAGAATAGAATAGAATAGAATAGAACAGAATA
The DNA here is from genome assembly GCA_031353405.1 of Baronia brevicornis. Lineage (NCBI taxonomy): Eukaryota > Metazoa > Arthropoda > Insecta > Lepidoptera > Papilionidae > Baronia > Baronia brevicornis. The sequence continues at coordinate 13,013 of JASFAT010004118.1, forward strand.
GAATAGAACAGAACAGAATAGAATAGAAGAGAATAGAATAGAATAGAATAGAATAGAATAGAATAGAATAGAATAGAATAGAATAGAATAGAATAGAATAGAGTAGAGTAGAGTAGAGTAGAGTAGAGTAGAGTAGAGTAGAGTAGAGTAGAGTAGAGTAGAGTAGAGTAGAGTAGAGTAGAGTAGAGTAGAATAGAATAGAATAGAATAGAATAGAATAGAATAGAATAGAATAGAATAGAACATAAGGGAACGGAACGGAACGGAACAGAACGGAACGGAACGGAACGGAACGGAACGGAACGGAACGGAACGGAACGGAACGGAACGGAACGGAACGGAACGGAACGGAACGGAACGGAACGGAACGGAACGGAACGGAACGGAACGGAACGGAACGCAACGGAACGGAACGGAACGGAACGGAACGGAACGGAACGGAGCGGAGCGGAGCGGAGCGGAACGGAGCGGAACGGAACGGAACGGAACGGAACGGAACGGAACGGAACGGAACGGAACGGAACGGAACGGAACGGAACGGAACGGAACGGAACGGAACGGAACGGAACGGAACGGAACGGAACGGAACGGAACGGAACGGAACGGAACGGAACGGAACGGAACGGAACGGAACGGAACGGAACGGAACGGAACGGAACGGAACGGAACGGAACGGAACGGAACGGAACGGAACGGAACGGAACGGAACGGAACGGAACGGAACGGAACGGAACGGAACGGAACGGAACGGAACGGAACGGAACGGAACGGAACGGAACGGAACGGAACGGAACGGAACGGAACGGAACGGAACGGAACGGAACGGAACGGAACGGAACAGAACAGAACAGAATAGAATAGAATAGTATAGCATATAGCAATATAGAATGGAAAAACGATTATTTGTGTCACAGCATTTTAACAAGACATTAAAGCTATGAAAAATAAATAGAAATTAATTCTAAGATAAAAAGAGAGGAAAAAATGAATAGCTAAGATGTGCCATAAAATGATTCATGCTCAGCGTAAGCCAGACGCTGGTTTTCAGCAAGAACCAATGTAGCCAAATCGCGGACCACAGTGATGAAACGATTTGTGGTTAGAATAAATAACAATAAAATAAATAACAATAAAAGTAAAATAACGAAATAGTAAAATAAAAACAAATTATGCTAGGACATAATAAAATATTTTATTCTATAAATGAGGAGGTACCATGCTAAACGGTGAGAAATGTATGGGCTGTAAACAATGTTAGAATGATGATAAATGAATTTTGTCCCCGTTTATAATATATATAATAAATTAATTCGGATAGAGAAGTATCATAATATAAATGTTAACTCATTAAAAAAACTTATAAACAAATGGCTATCCAACCTGCCATATAATCCTACAGAATTGATATTAAGTAAACATTAGTTATGTAGCATAAAATAAAATAAATTAAATACACACTAAGGCACACGCACACAATGAAAAAAAAAAAAGAGAAAAAACAACATACCTACACACATTAACACACAAAAGCGCCGCATCAATTGTGATCTGTAATGTAATTTTTATTTTATGAAACTATATTTCATTTTGGTTTTTATAATTTAGTTCATAATTCTTTGTTTCAGTCTTGTAAAATTATATTATATATGGCAATTAGAATAATATTAGGTCGGGGCAAAATTATTTTCGTATTGTTCATACAAAAAAAAATATTTTTTTTAGGTATAATTTTTTATTTATTTATAATATGTGTGTGCCGTTTGGATTGATGACTTGTTGCCATCTTGTGGGTAGTGCCATGATCCCATTCCTGTAGAAATTTTGAGATTTTTGATTAAAAAAATCTGACAGGTAGTGTTCACAGTGTTCTTTTGAGATTAGCTTTATGATTCCTAAAGAGTTCTGCAATGACCGAAACAGGTGGAAATCTGATGGAGCAAGGTCAGGGCAATACGAAGGATGCATCAACGCAGCCCAACCAAGCTCTCTTAATTTTTGCTGCGTGGCTATAGGTCTAGCGTTGTCATGGTTTCTCTCAGTGAGATCATGTGGTAGCCAAATGTCAAGTTTTTTCATGTACCCAGACTTTCGTAAATTACGTAAAACTGTTTTATGATCAACATCCAGTTCTTTAGCATTGTCGTAGCTACTAATATGTCGATCTTGCTCCACTTTCTCAAACATGGCACTGATTTTATCTGTGATAGAGCGTCCAGAGCGAACCTCATCTTTCACACTAAAATATCCAGACTTGAAACGCTTGAACCACATTTGTGCTACTCTTATTGATACCGCATTAGGTCCGTAAACCGCACAAATTTTATTCGCGGCGTTCGTCGCGTTTTTACCTTTTTTGTAATAAAAATTTAAAATGTACCGAATTTCTTCGTCACATACGTTCATTTTGCTTGCTTGAAAACCAATTGAAAAATGGCGGGAACTAGTTTTTTTTATTTATTGCATCTTCAGAATGTCACATGTAATGGTATTAAAACCAGCCAGTTACATTCAGTGCAGCCAAAGAGGTTTGATTACTAATAATACATTCAAAATACGAAAATACTTTTGGCCCGACCTAATATATTATTATGTATGGATAGATTACAATTACATAAAAAGCTGGTTTCTGATAAGCATCTTGTTAAACAGACTGACTTAGTATTACTTCACTTAATGATCGCTAACTTAACGATATAAAAATGTACACTATTACACATTTAGTATTATTGTCTCTCCTTGTAATTCCTTTTCAAAACGTTGTTGCTTTTATTCGTGTTTAATATGGCGAGGTGGGTTATTTGAGAAAATTATTGAAATGTTTGCAAATTTTACGTACAAATAGCCAAACATTATTTTTTATTGTCGCTCCAATTAAGTGGTTGATAATATTAAACATAAAGTGGACTCTTTTACTGCGTTTTAATATATTCCATTGTAGTTCCGTTTACGGTAAAATTATACTAAATTATTTTTAGTCGGTACGGGAAGGCCAAAGAAAACATATATATATATATTGACCAAATTGCCGAAGTTTTTAAGAAAGACCAGGTCAAGAGTACCCTTAAGTGGCAAGCGTGCATAAAGAGACTCAGAAGAGAGATCGTAGGAGAAACATGTAACTTATACTAGCAAATCCCGGCCGAAGAAAATAGTTAAACAAAAAATATAATTATCAAAATTCTGAATGTAATTTGTCTATGTACTCGTATATTTCATAGCATGTGAGAGACGGCAAAGCTAAGCAATTAACAATTATTACATTTCGTGGCTCAGTGGTTAGTGTACCTGGCTTTGAATACGTGGGTACCGAGTTCAAATCCAGTTCGAAACTTAAATTTATTTTATACAAAAAAGTACTAATACTTCACGGGTAAAGTTTATGTACATCTCGAAAACAAAATGGACGCTGTGTAACACTAAATGCAAACGTATCGAAAACAATCTTTACATCCATCAACAGAGGAAGAGAAGATACTCTCACTCAGTATCTTCTTTCTTATGTCTTATAACACCTAAATATGGATTTTATACCGTTGACTCTTACAACCAAAATAGTCCACTACTGGATTGCGGGATCCCTCTTGATTGAGGGGTGTTGCCTTAATTTTCATGACTGGTGGTAGAATTGGGGATTGTTGATTGGTTGTAATTATTAAATAATATTTTTATACTATGTCCGAGTCGAAAATTCTCCGTAAGATCGTGGGCAGAACCAGAAGAGTAGATGGGTCATGGATGATCCAACAGAACGCTGAGATAGAAGACCCGGTGTACCAGTCAAATATTATGGGCGACATTAAAGCACATCGAATTCGTTGTCTCGGTCACCTTGAGCGAATGGGTGAGGAGTGAAATTTAAAGAGGGCGTACTTGTGTCGGCCGAGTAGTCGAAGGCCAGTTTGTCGACCCCGATATCGTATGAGGGATCAGATGGATGCTGATCTGCGCGAACTTCAAGGCAGCAATTGGCAATAATTAGAACAGGACAGGGAAAGATGGTGGATTCTCTTTTCGGAGGCCAAGATACATTTCGGGTCAACTGTGGTAAAATTAGATTATACCATCATAAAGAATTTATATTAAAATTTACAAAATAAAAATAAACGAAATGATTTATTTTTTTAATATTGAAATATCCTAAGTGCCCTATGACTCATTTTAATAATTCACAATCTAACAATTATATCTTAAGTGATACATAAATGATTTCTTACAGGCCCTCGTATGTTGTTTTTCTTGTTAAATTTATGATTCGATAAAAGAGACATGGTAAATAGAATCGCGTCACATATGGATTTATTAATCCGCCTCGGTATTCGATTACCGCCATATCATTATCAGAGACGACGGCCATTTGCATTTAATGCGCCGTTAACATTTACGATCGTGTCGCTTGGAGGTGGAATCGATTCACGAATTGATATTTTATCGATATCTGTCGGTGCATCGACGCCCGTTTAAATAAGTTTGCAAATAATAATTTTCCTTTATAATTTAACGTAATCGATTTGTGAACACGACTAATATGAAATCGAGTTGTTTTTTGTTGGCGAATTAATGAGAATGTTATTTTGTATTTTTGACAACCAGGCTAACCACTTAACTCAGTAGATAAAGTACGTTACTGTATGTGGACAGTTAAAACTTTTACTTACCTAAGATCCGCGATAAGCAAATAACAATAGAAAATTAATAATGTGTGTTTTCCTGCTGGATGAAGTGGATTTACATGGAACTTAAATTAAATCTTACCGCAAAACGGCCGTCAGCAACTCTCCACCCACCGACCACTATACACAACACCAAACACACACTACCACTTTTCCACCTTGCAAACGACACGTGTTTCGCCTCAACACGAGGCATCTTCAGGTATAGCAGACTCTACGGAAGACGTGATGACATAACGGTTGTCTTCGAGACCACCGTTAAATCATCATGTCTTCCGTAAGTAAAAGTTTTAACTGTCCACATAGTAATGGATTTCCGCAAAGTAACGCCTGACTCCATTAATCATACGTTACTGTAAGTTAAACTAAAAGTTATGTGTCCGACTCTAGCTTGGAAACATCAAATTATATAATAAACCTTTTAAGCTTTCGCCTGGCTATGATCTGCAATAGCCTATGTCTTAACAGACTTCGTAAACAGAACGGTCGTTGTAGACATAACATGAGCAAAAGGGGTCATATCGCAACGCAATATGAAGGGTGTGATTATGGGGTCGTGAGCCAATCTATGGAGCATCTACTCAAGTGCACATTATGCTCTAGCAGTTGAACGTTCCAAAGACTTTATGAAGGCGAATGCTGCTGCCATTACAGTGGCGAATTATTGGGCCAAAAAATATAAGCTGAGCCCATAAATCGGAACAAGAATTTCATTAAACAAATTTTATATTTCGAATTTTTGGATATTAATAATGTATACCATTGAAACTCTAAAAAAGTATTCGAATTCTGCACAAATCGTACCAAAAAAGTTTTCCATTGGATAATATAGAATTAGAATAAAAACTTGCCTTGTGTTTCTTCTTCGCCTTCTGGATATTTCCTTGGAAATATCAACGTAGCCGAATCGGCTTGTCGAAATACTGAATCACAAGTACACAGGGCTGTGCTTTTTCGACTATATATTAGTTGAAAACATACAAACAAGTAAGAATGTACGGTGAGTATTTTTTCTCTTTCCGTTATGACAATTAAGTATAAATATTATGCCAGTGTCAAAAAATAAATAACAAGTATTTACGTTGTCACATACGTCTTGATAA
>JASFAT010002644.1:0-10032 GCA_031353405.1 Baronia brevicornis
ATTTGCGAGAACTTTGATTTACTTCTTTAATGTGAAAAAATCTGCAGCTGAGGCGCATCGATTGCTTCTAGAAGCATATGGTGAAGCTGCTTTAAGTGAGAGAAGTTGTCAGGAATGGTTTCAAAAGTTTAAGAACGGTGAGTTTGACGTTAAAGACAAAGAACGCAGTGGAAGGCCGAAAGTGTACGAAGACATGGAATTAGAAGTACTATTGGAGGAAGATTCGTCCCAAACGCAAAAAGAACTTGCACTTACTCTACAAGTGATTCAACAAGCAATTTCACATCGTTTAAAATCGTTAGGAATGATTCAAAAACAAGGAAATTGGGTTCCATATGAACTAAAGCCGAGAGACGTTGAACGCCGATTATGCATGAGTGAAATGCTGCTTGCCAGGAATAAAAAAAGAGTTTTTTGCATCGTATAGTCACTGGTGACGAAAAATGGATTCACTACGATAATCCAAAGAAGAGAAAGTCATGGGTTAAGCCCGGCGAACCATCAACATCGACAGCTAAGCCGAATATTCATGGAAAAAACTCATGCTGTGTATTTGGTGGGATCAGCTTGGTGTCGTGTATTATGAATTGCTGAAACCAAGCGAAACCATTACTGGAGCTCTCTACCGAACACAATTGATGAGATTGAGTCGGGCACTTAAGGAAAAACGCGCCCATTACTACTCCAGACACGACAAAATTATTCTTTTACACGATAATGCTCGTCCACATGTTGCGGCGCCGGTAAAAACATACTTGGAAACACTCAACTGGGAAGTTTTACCCCACCTGCCGTATTCACCAGACTTAGCCCCTTCTGATTATCACCTGTTCCGGTCGATGGCACATGGTCTGTCTGAGCAGCGCTTCACATCATATGAAGACACCAAAATTGGGTAGATTTGTGGATAGCGTCAAAAGATGAAGAGTTTTTTCGACGGGGTATCCGAATGTTGCCAGAAAGATGGGGAAAAGTAGTGGCAAATGATGGAAAATACTTTGAATAAAACGTAATGTACTTTTCCTTTACAATAAATTCCTAAATTTTATAAAAAACTGCGGAAACTTATTTGTACACCTAATATATATATATATATATATATTAGGTGTACAAATAAGTTTCCGCGGTTTGTCAAAAGATGGCCCCACCAGAAGGTTATGGAGAAATTGTCAGATGTAAAACGTAATATCCCAAGTTTAGTCATCTGGCAACACCATAACCTTAAAGTACTAGTGATTCCGTATCAGCATCACGTAATTTTTTTCGTGCAAAAATGTCAAGTTTTATTCCGAATAAGCATCATTTGCGGGAACTTTTGATTTACTTCTTTAATGTGAAAAAATCTGCAGCTGAGGCGCATCGATTGCTTCTAGAAGCATATGGTGAAGCTGCTTTAAGTGAGAGAAGTTGTCAGGAATGGTTTCAAAAGTTTAAGAACGGTGAGTTTGACGTTAAAGACAAAGAACGCAGTGGAAGGCCGAAAGTGTACGAAGACATGGAATTAGAAGTACTATTGGAGGAAGATTCGTCCCAAACGCAAAAAGAACTTGCACTTACTCTACAAGTGACTCAACAAGCAATTTCACATCGTTTAAAATCGTTAGGAATGATTCAAAAACAAGGAAATTGGGTTCCATATGAACTAAAGCCGAGAGACGTTGAACGCCGATTATGCATGAGTGAAATGCTGCTTGCCAGGAATAAAAAAAAGAGTTTTTTGCATCGTATAGTCACTGGTGACGAAAAATGGATTCACTACGATAATCCAAAGAAGAGAAAGTCATGGGTTAAGCCCGGCGAACCATCAACATCGACAGCTAAGCCGAATATTCATGGAAAAAAACTCATGCTGTGTATTTGGTGGGATCAGCTTGGTGTCGTGTATTATGAATTGCTGAAACCAAGCGAAACCATTACTGGAGCTCTCTACCGAACACAATTGATGAGATTGAGTCGGGCACTTAAGGAAAAACGCGCCCATTACTACTCCAGACACGACAAAATTATTCTTTTACACGATAATGCTCGTCCACATGTTGCGGCGCCGGTAAAAACATACTTGGAAACACTCAACTGGGAAGTTTTACCCCACCCGCCGTATTCACCAGACTTAGCCCCTTCTGATTATCACCTGTTCCGGTCGATGGCACATGGTCTGTCTGAGCAGCGCTTCACATCATATGAAGACACCAAAAATTGGGTAGATTTGTGGATAGCGTCAAAAGATGAAGAGTTTTTTCGACGGGGTATCCGAATGTTGCCAGAAAGATGGGGAAAAGTAGTGGCAAATGATGGAAAATACTTTGAATAAAACGTAATGTACTTTTCCTTTACAATAAATTCCTAATTTTTTATAAAAAACTGCGGAAACTTATTTGTACACCTAATATATATATATATATATATATATATATATATATATATATATATATATATATATATATATTTATATATAAAACAGTAGCGAGATATTGCTCGCATAGTATTATGTTTACAAAGACCGCAAAATCAATTACAAGTAAAGGAAAGTGCTGTTTTATATTTAAGAAGTTTAGTCAATATTAAAAATACAACCAATCGATGATATAATCAGTCGGTGTTTCATCATAATTCTTGACCGCCTTTTATCCCGAAATTTTTTTATGGGATAGGAAGGCAAAAGCAGGCGTGATGGAAAGCAATCAACGCCGCCCATAGACATCCCCAGCACAATAAGCAGTGCGGAACCGTTGCCAACCTTTAAGGAAAGTGTCATTATGTGAGTGGGAATGGGAGTAGAGGGAGAGGGGATGGTGTTGGGCCTCCGGAACTCGGTCGCTCACCGTACGAAGCGCGGTAGGTAAGCTAGCACTCAGACACCGGTTTTCTGCGGGAGTGTGGAACTTCCCTGGGCGACCCGACCCATTCATGCTACAGACAAATATTATGCCATTCTTGACAAAGTATTCGTTTATAGCGTGGCTCTACTACTATTAAAGTTCTTTCTACGCACCACTTATCTATCTTCTTAACAAATAAAAAAAATCACTTAAATGTGATGTAAAACTCAACGAGAGCGCGTTGCATAAAATGACATGACTATTCATTTTACATTATTACTTACGGAAAAGGGGTGGGGAAGTTAATTGACAATCCCAAGGTTCCCCGCACGCCTAAATCGCAACGCGTGGATTTGCGTCATCGGTTTATATTGCAGATTTTACGACGCACCGCCGACGGTACCGCCTCTCGGCGAAACCAACACTTCCGGCGATAAACAAATTAGTACCCACGTATCGATTTAAATTGACAATTACGAATAATAATGATATACAGTAAACCGACCGATTGGCTCAGTAGCGGGGCCCTCTGCCCGCGGAGTCAATGGTCGCGGGTTCGATTCCCGCATCGGAATAAATATTTATATGGATTTATAAATGTTTATTCCGCGTCTGGTAACCCCCCCAATCCGCATTTCCTTTCCTGCTCCTTCCTTTCTTCTCTATCCTTTCCCTTCCTCTCCGCCAATCCACGGTCTGCCGTGCCAATGGATGCGTGGCTAGGGGCGAGCATAGTCGCAAGCGTGCCGATCGTCCCGGGGTCGGGCTCCACCGGGGACTATGGTGCCTTACCTCAGCATGCAGGGCTCTGCTGGGGCTGACCTCCATCCTCCCTTGCGGCTCGTGGGATTCACTAAGACGATTTTAATATACCTAATTTGTCGAAAAATGACGGCGACGTGGTTCGCCACCAGTCACGTCCTGATTCTCACGAGGGCGAAAAGCGACCAATGATAAGCCGTTTCGCTGCGATGAATGGCAGCGGATGGAGCTCTGTGGTCTCTGCCAACCCCTGCTGGGGATAGGCGTGAATATATATATAAAAAAAAATACAGTAAACCCTCCTATAACGCGGTAGATCGGTTCCGCGTTATATGAAAACGCGGTATACGAGGGATCACTGTAACGTATAATCAATGTTACTAAAACTCAAAAGCGGGGAAAAAAACCTAATAAAATAATTTCATTTTATAAAAACAAGATGTGCAAGCATAGTTGATTATGGACTGTCGAATCATTATAAATTTTTCACAGTACATACAAATATATGACTTGGGAAATCCATGCGTTATACGAGGAAAATACGTGTTATACGAGGGATATGAAATCGCGTTATATGAGGGTTTACTGTAGCGAGTTTATTAAACTCCATATACTCTCACTCCATAAACGAACCACTGCTGCTGCTAGCTGTCGGGGACATAGCCAGCATATTTTTTAAAAAATAGAAGTAAACCTACCACCCTTGTTCAAGGCACTCTGGTGGGTTTCTACGAAGTAACTAATTAATTTATTTATTTATAGACAATCAACAGATATTACAAAAATGACGTACATTATTCTAATTAACTCTTACAACATAATACAATGTTACTGTATTTACAAATGGACGCAACATTAACATATAGTGAAGCCAGACTGGATAATAATAGAAATTATATGCCATGGTTGAAAGTATGGTATGGTTGATGATGGAAAGCACCGAAATATTAATCCACGTATCTTATGATAGAACAGAACTACATATATACGATCACGCCTTTTTCCCGTAAGGGTAGGCAGAAACCACAGAACTCATACGTTCCTGACAAGCTTTCTTAGCTAAATACGGACAAATGGTCGCCGACCTCCTGGATAGAGATGGCCCATAAAGAAGAAGAAAAATGACATTGAATTGACTTGATTTGAAGAATGAGAGAAGCAGTATGCTATTATGAATGTCTAAAATATTAATATTTTTTATTTTATTTGTAATAAGTTTAATATTACAGAGCCACCATGATGCAACAACCGGTATTGGTATATATCATATCAAATAATAAATAGAGTTAGGTGTTATGTTACAGAAATCCATTATAAAGATGGAGAATCACTTATTTGTTGAGATTCGAGGAAATAAATTTATGTAATACAGTTTTCCTCGCGTCTCAGAAAAATAAGTTTACCTTCCAGAGATCATACACGTGTTCCAAAATATTTACTAGTACTTAAGTTTTCTAGTGATTTCTTTTTTGTCATAGGAAGATTAATCCAGTAGCAAGTCACTTGATAGTGATTGTGGTATTTATAAATCTGAATTTGGGGAACGGAGAGTTTTTGTTCTTTTGTGAATTAGAAGTGTAGGCATCGGGCAGGGTAAGAACGAATCATGGAGGTGATAAGAAGGAGGGGAGAAGGTTAGGCGAGCCTCCATTTTGCGCTGTTATCAGACTAACCGTAGTAGCCAATATGCTGAGCAAGAACCAATTTATGACACTTGTAGATTAAAATTATTTTCTTTTTGTTTTGTTTATTATATTATAATATTTTTAAGGTAAATTTTAGGTTTTTTAAAAAAAATGTGGCATAAATAAAGTGTTTTCTTATTCTATTCTAATAATGGGTGTCTGGTGGCACGATTAAGTTTTCAACTTTAACTACTAGTTTCAAACAAGGAATATTGGACCTACAATATAATCTAATAAAAACATGGTCAAACAATCCTAATTCTGCCTATCGTTATGGTAACACGAACGGCTGCTGCCGTCTAAACCGTGAGAGTATTACACCCCACTGAATATCAGCGTCATATGATAGCAATTTACTGTATGTTACCGCGTATCGTACTGTGAGTGCAGGAATCCCGAATGCCAATTTCTTTTTCCTTCCTCTTGTCTCTACCATGATTCACATCCTTACCTTAGGCAGGTTACGCATTTGCACTGGCCTTAGTATCATAAATGTTCATGCACAGCGGTGATTTTGCTGACTCGCTAGTTTACTTATCTCTTATTATTTATTTATATATTCACGCCTATCCCCCGCACTGGTTGGCAGAGACCACAGAGCTACGATCGCTACGATCCCGGCATACCGTCCCCGCCTTCTCCACACTCATCCATCCTTTCATCCATTCGTCCTCTCACATTTACCGCAGAGAAACGGCTCTCCATTAGTCGTTTCTCGCCCTCAAACAGCAAAATTTCTCTTCGAAAACAGCAAAATTTCTAGTCGGGTCTTCACCGACAGTTTAGTACTTGCGGCGACTGTGCTTACCTATCAATAATTGATTCGCTTGCTTGTTTGCCACCCACATCCTTAAGATAATTAATATCAAGAGTATGTTCTCGTCAATCTCAGCAATATGGACACGGCGATGTTTGTCTAATACAAAGTGTCAAGGGCAATTATTAAACGTGTCGTGACGTCACTCGTCTGCGAAGCCAAAACGTTAACAAATCTTTACTCTTTTAATTAGTCCCGATTGGTTCTAATTGCTTTGTTTTGTAGTGGAGATTGAGCAGCCATTTTAGTGTTATGATCATTTCTATATGGTTTTTATATTTTACAATTCTATATCGACGACGAATAGAAAACGTATTTTATGCTACAGTAGTGACTAGCTGCAAATGGTGTCTGTTTGTCACTGGGATTGATATAATATAAAATTTAAATTATTACATTTTAATAAAATATTAGATCTTATAGTGTCTCTCCGACTAGTGAAGGTAGCCAAGGCAGCCAATTCAGCACAGCTATCTCCATCTTTAACGAAGCGAAACAGTTCGGGAGTACTGGCTATCCCTGTCCACTCTTTGATATTACGTAGTGAAGATTTTCTTTTACGACCAATCGCACTTTTGCCCGCAAGTTTACCCACGTAACCATTAGTTTCCAAATATTATACAATCCATGGCAATTATTTTTTTATCAAATAGTTTTCAATGTTGTTTATTTTTTTATGTAGGTACTTCTTATCTATAAGGCAACGTCGGCGAAAGTTATATTTTTAAATAACTTTACTGGAAATAACTTTAAGGCTAACAGCACCGGTTTATTAATCACGCGCTCCTAAAACGGACCATCTCCCGCTGTGCCGTTTGAGACGTCAACTTCAACAAGCAGTTAGTTATCTAGTACTATAAAAGTCACATGACCGACTTCTGTCTTTATTTCCTTGAAATATTCCCAGTTCATAGTGTTATCTCAGTTCTTAACTGGTGGAAAGTTTTCACCGTTATTTCGTCACCAGTTGCGGCACCGCCGTAAGTTAACTATTATAGCGTCGAGTGTTAACATCATAGCTCACTTAACTACCTCCGCTTACTGGCAGTTGTAGTTTATTTGATCAATAAAAACCGCAATGAATACGGAACAAACAAAATAAATAGATTAAGGTCTTCTCATAAGCGTGTACAATAGTAAAATTTCAGAAAATGTTTCACCACCTGGAAAAGATTAATTTTTCAAGGAGCTACAGCATTATTTTCTCGTCTGGATCAATGTCTCAATCTCGGTGACTGACGTGCCGTCGTGCGTCATTTTACGCGTGAGCATGAGAAAAGAAGAGTCACCCACGATTTATTTTATGGAAGCGATAGGTGAACAACATGGGTCAGAATGCAGATTAATGACTTACCTTAGGATAAGCATATGAATAGGAAGGGAAAGGAGGAAGTTATAAAAAGAAAGAAAGAAATAAAAGAAGGTGGAAACGATTAGGGCCTATAGATCTCTGCCCTTAGCAAAAGAAACGATAGACCAAATAACGCATTTTAAGGCTTATGAGAGATCAGGGATTGCTTGGCAATATGAAATAGTGATTTTATCCTTAAGGTTTATTAAATGTTCTATTTGGAGAACTTGAAGGACAAACTCTGTGGTCTTTATTATCCTTATAATTAGGGTTCTCAATATACACATGTATTATCTGTCATGCAGAGTAAATTCCAGGCCATATATCTTTTTATATATGTCATAAAACTTTAATACAAAGCAATTATGTACACCATAAAACCGTATACACACGGGGCCGCTCCACATGTGACGTTAACGAACTTTTATTAAACTTGTTGACATCAGTGTGTAATCGGTAGGTACAGTCTGCCTTACGCTTGAACAATATGTGACTCATGCCTTGAATCTATTAATTAATATCACTGTTACCCTTTCTCACGTGCACTTGTTTGATAAATTGTAAATTTAATGTTAACTAGTGGTCGCCCAGTGGTTGAATTTTGAATAACACAACATACAAGTATATACATAAATTATGTTATGTTCTTCCACTTCCCCATATGAACTTTAACTACACCAAATCTCATACTCCTTCGTGCGCGTAATTTGTTAAAAATGGGTACAAGTGTTGTTCACGTATTGATATGTAGATACCATTTGATGTTTTTTTTGGCAAAAACAGTATCGTTTGTCAATATTTTATTTATTTTACTTGAGGATTGTTTAAAATCATTGTGATTATGTGTGTGTAAAAATACAACAATTGCGCGTGTTATATAAATGAATAATGCGTCACATTCGCCAATAGTGTTTGCACACTTGTGCAAACTTAACGATGTGCTTGTTGTACCTTAGCATACACATTTCACATGTTACAACCACTCACGAGGTCAGATACCCACATGAAATATTATTGCCAGTATGGAAGTGACTTGCAACTCAGCATTTCTTCTATTTTCCAATTCTTTATGATAAAATAACAAAATAATAAATGTTTTCTTTCCTTATACATGTTGAAAATACTCTAAATACCTTCATAATTTAAATTATGATAATATTGAAAATTTATAGATATTATTATTTCACCCTTACCCTTACTTACCTTTGGTTTGTTGTATATATAAGGGTGTCTCCTTCAACAAACCAGTTTACACGCATAGAGGATTTATTCGGCATATATAATATTTATGAGCATAAGTACATTGTAAAAATTGTTTTTAATCAAATTAGTTGTCAAATAAGTTGGTTAGTGTACCACTTCGGAAGAATTCATTTGTCTGAAATACGGATGTTGGATACAGATGTGTTTATGTGTTAGCTGATGGTATATTTATATGAACAAATATATCCTAGGCGATCGAAGTTTCCGATATTTCTAAGAATTTATTTGAAAACCATCTTCGTTTCGAATATATTGTTAAAAAAATTTATGCTTACTCAAAATCACGGACCAATTTTGGAACATTTTAAAGACGAAAGAGAAAGATACAATTATTTTTATTTCTATTACAATTCTTTAATTTCGATTCTTGTCATTTCAATCGCTCCTATGTACCTTTAAGTCTTCATTTCGAGCTATTATTCAGAACTAGTTGTTATCTATGTCATTGAGGTTGTGTTCCAGAATGGACATTACTCGGAGGAAGTTTGCTTGTAACTTTTATTTGTTGAGGAAAGATAAATTGTCATAGTTTGTTCTAGTAATACTTTAAGGAAAAAATATCAAGACTTATTCTTCATAGGAATGAAAATTCCCTGTTATCAGAAAAGCCCACAGAAAATTTCTAATTAAGTTGGATTATCCTTTTAGGCATGCCTAAATTTTGCACGGGGCTGTTTCTTTGTACGGCAGATGTTAAGGCAGAATAAGTATGAAACAATATGTGAAAATGATTATTTAATTTAAACGTTTAATGAGAGTATTACTATACGCATCTTTCAGGAAGATGACATCCGCTAAAGCCACTATAGTGGTGCGTCGTTCAGAAAGAACATTCGCGAAAGCATCTATAGTGGCGCGTCATTCAGAAAGAGAACATTCGCGAAAGCCACTATTGTGGTGCGTAGTTCAGAAAAAGAACATTCGCGAAAGCCACAATAGTGGCGCGTCGTTCAGAAAGAGAACATTCGCGAAAGCTACTACAGTGGCGCGTCGTTCAGAAAGAGAACATTCGTGAAATCCACTATAGCGGCGCGTCGTTCAGAAAGACAACATTCGAGAAAGCCACTATAGTGGCGCGTCGTTCAGAAAGAGAACATTCGAGAATGCCATTACGGTAGCGCGTCGTTCAGAAAGAGAACATTCGCGAAAGCCACTACAGTGGCGCGTCTTACCTAAAAGGTTAATAAGTTGAATCTTGGCTTTATACTTCACTAATTAAGTTCATCACAAATCCTGTTTAAACGGTCTCATCACAATGCAGCGTAGAAAATTAGATTTAATTCTGCCATATACGTCATAACTCGCAAATAAACATTAATGCAAATCTGCCATCAA
>JASFAT010004550.1:0-21330 GCA_031353405.1 Baronia brevicornis
GATAAACCAAGCACATGAAGGATTATGCATCCAAGGAAAGGAATATTATTAATAATACTTCAATTTATATAATTGATATAATATTACAAATTATATTAGTTTGAAATTTCAATATACAGTTTTAAGTTTTCAGTATTGTCGGCACACCTCATGAAGGCCTCCGATTTTTTTGTTTTGGTATAAATAGTGCATTGTCCTACTAAAAAATTATACCGCATTACAAAAAGCCCTAGTCCTAATAGCAATCATGTCTCACCACGTCCGTCTTTGCTCTTTACGGCGCATCAGGTCGTCGCGGCGCACACTTTGGGAACCTCTGTTCTATACAATAGTCACAATGACGGTACATAGTATTACAGATTGATACAAAAAAACTTGGTCGTCATCTTTAAAAAAAAACGGGTAATAGATAGAGGCGTTCGTTACAAATTGTTGGGTCGTTCAAATCAATTACCGGCTAACGATCGGACTGGGGTGTAATCATCATTTCTTATTTGTCATTCATCGAAATTGATGATGAATCGGCCTCAACGAAGAGAGATAGCGACTTATACTAGACTAGCTTTTGCCCGCGGCTTCCCTCGCGTGCAATTTGGTCTACCACATTGTTTCTTGACAGATCATTTTAAATAAATATACATATTTTTTTTACTAAATCTATGGTTCACAATTTTGGTCATAGTGGCTTCCACATAAAAGGTAGATATATGCTTTCGCGGACTTTTATTTAGAACTATTCAAAACAAACAATCCTACGGTACATCATCTTGGTGTAACTCGAATGGTTTAGGCAGCGTACGCCAAGATAGCTCTCAGAGGCCAGATTTTTTTCCGACTTAATTGACATGTATCGTTATGTTACGACCAAAAATACATAAAATCATAACAAATTGTAGCCTATATGTTGTTCCGATGTATAACCTATATTACTGTAAAGTTTCATCGAAATCCGTCCAGTAGTTTTTTCGTGAAAGAGTAACAAACATACATACATACTCACAAACTTTCGCATTTATAATATTAGTAGGAGAGGATATATTTCAACTTAACGACCCAAATAACTACTACTGTTCTAGTTAGTTTTCCACTAATGTGGTATATACCAATAATTGAGCATTAATTTAAAAATTCATGTCAGATCCCTGTGTAGCATTTTTTTATGGGATGGGAAGGCAAACGAGCGGGCGTATTACCTGATGGAAAGCAATCAACTCCGCCCATAGACATCCGCAACGCTATAGGCAGTGCGGAAGCATTGTCGACCTTTAAGGAAAGTGTCGTTTAGGAGTGGGAGTGGGAGTGGGAGGTGGAGGGTGTTGGGGCTCCTGAATTCAGCCGCTCACTGTACAAAGCGCGGTAGCTAAGCTATCACTCAGACAACGTTTTTATGCGGGAGTGTGGTACTTCCCCGGGCGAGCCGGCCCATTCATGCTACAGATAAATATGATGCCATTTTTGACAAAGTATTCATCTACAGCGTGGCTCTACCACTACTAAAAATTGAAATATATATATATATATATATATATATATATATATATATATATATATATATATATATATATATATATATATATATTAGTTTGTCACAATAAAAAGCAAAACGTGGATATTCGATAAAGGTTATTCTATTCTTCACTGTTCTATTCTATTTTATTCTATTCTATACTTTCGGCACAGACTAAAAATCATAATAGATTTAAACAAACATGTGTATCACGTACGCTACCAACGCGTTCGTTCATCATAAGAAATATCATTAAACACTCGGCCTGGGTCCGTGGGTGATAATTTGACTAATGATAGTGTTTCGCCTTCACCGGTGATGATAACCACTTGGTTTTTAATAATTTTAGGGTTCCTTTAAAGCGGAGTATATTTTTTCTTTTACTGATTCAAACCCGTTCTGTTTTGACAAATATTTTTGGTGGAGTCTTTCTTTTGATTCAAAGTCTTCACTTTTGAGTGTATAAGGCTCTTATGAATGTAAAAAAAAATATAATAGAGACGCGAAAAAAACAATTCGCCATAAAGAACGATTTCATCCCCATCATTTGGATGAGTGGCGATCCACCACAGTGCACTTCTTTCCAAACTTTTTTCCACGTACCACCACTCTGTGAAACCAGCTACCTTCGAACCGATACGACATTGGCACCTTCATGAAACAAGCCTACACATACCTCAAACGCCGGCAATGCTTCAGGACTCCTGCGGTGTCGCGGTTGTCTATGGGCGGCGTTGATTGCTTTCCATCAGTCTACACTCTTGCTCGTTTTCCCTCCTATCCCATAAAAGAAAACCCAGAATAAAAAGATCTATAAAGAAAAACCAGCATAAAAATCTGGGGGTCAAATCAATATCAATCAATATCAGCCCATGGCAGTCCACTGCTGGACATAGACCTCACCCAAC
The DNA here is from genome assembly GCA_031353405.1 of Baronia brevicornis. NCBI lineage: Eukaryota > Metazoa > Arthropoda > Insecta > Lepidoptera > Papilionidae > Baronia > Baronia brevicornis. Next base: position 2,416 of record JASFAT010004550.1, read on the forward strand.
ATGCGCCAACTAGTCCGATCTTCGGCTGCATGCATTCAGTCTCTGACAGTCGCCTTGCGCAGATGCCGAAATGAGGTCTAAAGTATACAAAATGACTTGCAAATTTTAAAAAAAGACAGATCAACAATTTACTATGTACTGTGTACTAATTTGAAAAAAATATAGATTATAAAATTAAAAATTACAGTAAAAAGATTATTTAGAACACAATTTAATACGAAATGCAATAATAAATACAAGTTATAATTACGAGATTACTAGCGTGAAATACTACAATCCGTCTAAATTAAATATGTACACGTGACATTCAATTTTTTTTAATAATATAATCGTAAATAAAATAAAAATAACAATAAAAAATTTGCAACACCAGAGTCATAACAAAAGCTGTGTCGTTATTTAAGAAATATTTCGGCTTGTTTTTTTTTTCAATTAAAAAAGTATACAGAACCTCAAACAATAAATCGTGATCACAGCCGATTGGGGTTTTTAATCAATTCCCCGTTGGTACTTTCACGAAGACGCCCCGAAAAGAAAGCACGATTGGAAATATACGAATTACCAAGGACGCCCGCGGGCGAGATGCGGAAACAAAAGTTCGTGTAATTATCGAGTGGTAGTGATGCGATCTTATCGATAAACAGGGCTGTCATACCAGCTACCTTCATCGGTATTTCGAACCAATACGACATTGGCACCTTCAAAAACAAGCCTACACAAATCTTAAAGGCCGGCAACGCTTCCGTAATACTTTGATGTTGCGGATGTCTATGGGCGGCGTTGATTGAACTTCATCTAGCGTCACGCTTGCTCTTTTGGGTTCGAGTCTTTAATTTATTTTTTGAATTTTTTTTGCTAAAAGATGGCAGCACTTCTGTTTCTAATTGCGCCATGCCATCAAAACACGGGGATTCCCTCTCTAACTAAAAATCAACGCAATTTTAATACAGTTTTATTTTCACTTTGTTTTGCTAAATTTAGAGTCCAGTTTCAATTACGTAGTATGTTGTGCTTTTTTTAAAAGAGTGTTGTGTATTTTTATTGGTCTTTTTTCACTGTGCGTCGTTAGATTTTCGAGGTTGCGTTGTTTTGGATTCGAGTCTTTAATTTATGTCCAATGTTTGCTGAACAGCTGTTTTTGAAAAAAAAAGCTGTTCAACAAACATTGGACCAATTTTTTGTGAAAGAAAGTCGACTTACGATAACAGCCACTATGGACTCATCAGACAGTGATTAATTTTAATTATTTTTTTATAAATTAATTGAATAGTTTATTTTGTTTTAATTGAATACGTTTTTTTTTGTTTTTTGTATGTATGTAATAAAATTTTATATTATTTTTGTTTTTTAAGTGTTAACTTTGTTCAACTTTCTTTTTAAAAAGTAGTATTTTCGTAACCTTGGGCTTGTACCTCCCGAACTCAATCGCTCACCAGATGAATCGCGGTAGCTAAGCTACCATTAAGACGCCTGATTTCTGCGGGAGCGTGGTACTTCCCCGGGCGAGCCGGCCCATTCATGTAACACACAAATATTACGCCATTCTTGACAAACTATTCGTCCGCAGCGTGGCTCTACCACTAAAACGATCGATCTTTTTTTTAACAATTGAAAATTTGAAAAAGATACAAACAAACACACATACACGCTCTTGGATATTGACTCTTTTTCAGCTGTATTGTTTGATAGACGCTGAGCATTCTTTATCAGTCAACCTGCGTGGCGAAATTGAGAAAATTGATTTGGAGATGGTGAAGCTTGTATAAAATAAAAACTAATTATATAAATATATATAATATATATCTGTACACATATACATAAAAATACACGAGAAAAATAAAATAAAAAAATTGAGAGAATAAATATTCACCTTGCAGCAAGTAGCTCATCCTGATGAGCAAGACTTAAAAAAATTATCGGACTTTGAGTTTAATAAAATATATGTTTGAGGTCTATTTAATTTCAAGAGGAATGAATGTCATTTCAGAGTTCAAATGTGTGTAGCAACCCTGTCGTTAGAAATGTGTACGTGCTGACACCTTAGTTTTACGAATGTGTGATGGCAGGTCGGTGTTATGGCTTGATTAAGTTAGAAAAGACGGATTGAGTGGTGACTTCTTCTTATTAGATCTCAACTTTGGTAAATATTTATAAAATAATCGCAGCTTTTGAGAAAATTCAGTCTAATTTTTTTTCTGATAATTATTGTTAAAAAATATATCCCATATAAAATTAAGGTTAACTTAAAAAAAAGTTAAAAAAAATTAGGTTACTTTAGGATTTTTTTTATAAACCTCTCTGTGCCACTTGTGAGAACTGCGGGAAACTGAAGCATGCTAACGCATTCCCGACAGTGCTGTCGCTATTTAAGGGCCAATCTCATAGTGGAAGTGGAGATGAGTCTCCCCAACTCCTCCTTACTTTGTGCGCCCATATGGTGTACCTTGATCAGATGTCTGCCGGCGAGGCTTCCCCTTTTCCGCCCGAACCTCGGTTATGGGGGTTGTAAGAGAGCCTGATAGGCTCTCCCCCGCCGCCCTGTTCTCTGCCTGCGAATTGGGAAAGCAGATGGGTTTTCTCTCTTCCTCTCGGTGTTTTAGCCTAGCCTAGCCTAACCGAATCTAATCTAACCCCTTCTCTCAAACGACGACTATCGATGGTAACAGATGATTTTAATATTTGTAGTTTATGGAGTTTTATGGGGTCGTCCCTCTCCTTAATATTATATGGGATATCTTTTTTAACAATTTTTTTTCGCTCATATATGTCCCACTGCTGAGCACGGGTTTCACCATTTCTGGAGGAACGGACATTAGTCCACCACGCTTGTCCAATGCGGATTGACGGAGATACCATATGTATATTTATTCCGATGCGGGGATCGAACCCGCGACCATTGACTCCGTAGGCGGGGAACGCGCCATTGAGCCATTTTTTTTAACAATAGTAGTATTTTAAAAAATTTTAAAAATTGGAGCTATTTTTCGCAAAAGCCACGATTGTAAATATTTAGATATCTACACTTTTAATATATGTTTTGACGGAAAACTGGTAATGAAGTAGGTTATTACAAGTTATCAGCATATCAGTAATTTTTCGAAAGTTGCACCACCTTTTTCGTATTTTGCGCACAACCGGCTAGTTCACCAATTTTACATTTCGTTTTATAAAAAAAAATGCATATAAAATAACCAAATATTCCAAAAAAGTCAAAGTTTCTCCCATCTATTACACATTTTTATATATTACATACGTTTTGAAAAAAAAATAGCGCTAGAGTACCCAAACGCCTACTCGACGGCAAACCAAATGGTCGTAGAAGCCGCCAAAGACCTAAGCTCAGATGGCTACATGGAGTCGAGGACGACGTAAAGACAATCGGTGTGAGGGGTTGGCGAGAACTTTTTCTCGCCAACCCGCCACACCGACTCTCCAACCTAAGATCAGACTGGAGAAATTTACTGAATCCGCCCCTGTCACCGCATCCGCACCTTGATCATAATGATGATACGTTTTGAACAACTTTTCTCACATATATAGTACTTTTGTACTGCGCGGTTAGCGAAGAAATAGGACGAACATCCTCGCACAACTATTCTGTAGAACCAACTACCTTCAGCGGTGTTTCCGTATTGATACGAACCAAAAAACAAATCTACATATTCCTGTAAGGCCGGTGACACTTCTGCACTGTCTATGGCACTGCGGATGTCTATGGGCGGCGTTGATTGCTCTCCATCAGGTGACACGCCTGCTCGTTTGCCTTCCTATTCCATAATAAAAAAAACTTGTAGCGGATGACACTTAATGTTAATAGCTTTTTCAGCCTCCACCATGTCTCTAGCGGTACGTAGGGCACACCACAGGACGGCATTTAGTTTGGTCTATACACGCTCTTTTGACCGTGCGATCCTCCCACATCCTCTCAACGTGGCCCTGCCAACGGAGTCGGTGAGCCTCAGTCTATCCGATTACATTGGGTTGGGCCACCAGATGCTCGATTTCGGCATTTTTTCGATCACCTCTTTTGGTTGGACCCAGGATGTTACGGGGGACTTATTGTTCTGCGACTAAAAGTTTATTTTCTACTTCCGCGCGTTAGTGGCATTCCCTCACAGCCATACTGGAGTAGGCCGAATAATCGTATTGTAGATTCCGAGTTTCGTCTTTATACTGAGAAGCTTCGACACCAACACCTTGTGAAGAGCTCCTACGAAATGGTATTGTGAAACAATTTTAATTATGATTTAATTAAATTCATATTTATTTAATACCCTATGTAAGCGTATTACGCTTAAAAAAATATATTACGGGTATTAAATAAATATATTGTATATTTAATTAAATATATATGCTTACATTAAAATGAGTTCTTGGCTAACGGCCTTGATATCAAATATTATTATTATTATTATTATATATTCACGCCTATCCCCCGCAGGGGTTGGCAGAGACCACGATCTCCATCCGCTGCCATTCATCGCAGCGCAACGGCTCGTCATTGGTCGCTTTTCGCCCTCGTGAGAATCAGGACGTGACGGGTGGCGAACCACGTCGCTGTCATTTTCGACAAATTAGGTATATTAAATTCGTCTTTAGTGAATCCCACGAGCCGCAAGGGAGGATGGAGGTCAGCCCCAGTAGAGCCCTGCATGCTGAGGTAAGGCACCATAGTCCCCGGGGGAGCCCGACCCCGGGACGATCGACACGCTTAAGACTAGGCTCGCCCCTAGCCACGCATCCATTGGCACGGCAGACCGTGGATTGGCGGAGAGGAAGGGAAAGGATAGAGAAGAAAGGAAGGGGCAGGAAAGGAAATGTGGATTGGGGGGGTTACCATACTCGGAATAAACATTTAAAAATCTATATAAATATTTATTCCGATGCGGGAATCAAACCCGCGACCATTGACTCCGCGGGCGGAGGGCCCCGCCACTGAGCCAATCGGTCGTCGTTGATATCAAATAATCTATAAGTATTATTTCGATGTCTAGTGAGTGCATTTAAAAATATAGATTATCGATAATCATAATCGATTCATATCGACAGCATCACTAAAATTTCGCAATTACCGCGCGTCGACCATCACGTTTGCTTTTCGCATACCTACCTACACATCAAAGTGCCGCGCTCGTCGTATAAACTTACGAAATATCCCTCAACAATATCCCGGCGGGCGCATCGCTATTTAAATATTGGGAATAATGCAACTCTCTTCGCGAAACGTCGGTAAATGTAGCTCGCTTGAATTATACAACAATTAATTACTGCAATGGCAAGCCGTACTATAAAACAAGTAATATAAAATAACGGTCAATTCCTACTTTTACGTCCTGCTAAATATCTTACATAAGATAATTTTTTTCACCCATATAAAGCTAAAAGTAATTAATTATAGATAGTAATAGAAATACATTTATTAACATATAATAAGTTATAATAATTATTGATGAATAATAAGTATTTTATTAATGATTGAAAAAAAATTCTGTGAACTAATAGTAAGAATTTAAAAATGAACACATATAACTTTTTTATATTAATTCATCAGCACTATCAGCCCACGAAAGTCCATTGCCGAATATAGGCTTCACCAAAAAAGCGTCACTTAAGCTGACTTTCGGCTACACGCATCCAGATTCTTCTAACACAGATCGTCCTCCCTCCTTCAGCCCTCCACAAATCGTCGTTTCATCTGGCCGGGGGAACACTTCAATGTACACGAGGCATCATCAGGTATAGTTATTGACTTAATAATTGTCTTCCGTAGATTCTACCATACCTAATGATGCCTTGTGTTGAGAATCTTAGCCTAGTAAAAATTCTGACTGTCCATACAATAATGGATTTACGCAAAGCAACGCCTGCCTCTATTAATGATATAGCTATTTTCTAATCTGACGTGTGGTTATTCTGCGATCTTCCTTTATGAGCTGTAATAGGCGATCGACGTATAAGTCAATCGTTCAACATTTGTGAGCTTTCTGTCAAAGTTATGGACCCCTCATGGCATGGCATGGGATTGTATTTTATCCCTACATTGGCATAAATTTGTGTCGCTTGCTAAGCTGTATGCTTTAAAAAACTATAACGATATGACTTTTTATAGCCATAGTGCTTATTGATGGATTGAGTTAATTCGTATAAATTTATATGTTCACACCTATCCCCCGCAGAGGTTAGCAGAGACCGCAGAGCTCCATCCTCTACAATCCCGGCACACTCTCCTCGCCTCCTTCACACTCATCCATCCTTTCATCCATTCCTCCTCTCACATTCATCGCAGCGAAACGGCTCTCCATTAGTCGCTTCTCGCCCTCGTGGGAATCAGGATGTGACAGGCAGCGAACCACGTCGCCGTTATTTCTTCAACAAATTCGGTATATTAAATTATATCCGTTAAAGTATATTAGTGAATCCCACGTGAATTTTCACATCAATCTCGAGAAAAGGCTAATATTTATTGGCCATAATTTTTCTTACATAAAAATCCACCATCCGTAAAGACTTAATCCTTTACATATCGAGTACGAATAAAATAAACACAGATAACATCAAGTTATCGCTATAATTAATAAAGTTTTAATATTGCATTCCGTGTCAAATCACCGTTACTATCGAAATCAAATGTTTAATGTTGCCAAAATTAAAAAAATGGCAATTATCGTAAATTTTGTATTTAATTGTAATAACGTACAGATTATACAAGACAAATAATACTCTTGAGAACTGTCAAAGGCAATTTACATAGCTAATTGAGTGTCATTTTTATTAATCCCATTTGTTTTTTAATTTCAGGTAAGGCTGATGCTTTCGACCGGTAAGTCCGCAATTTCTGCCCGTCGGCCGAACAATCAATACTTGCAACTTGTTCATAAACGTCATTAATATGCGGTGGAATATAATCGAAACATTTAATGAGAGGTTTTCGTGCGGTTCGTTAGGGACGGGGCGCGGGCGGGGTGATGACAGCGCGCGATTTATCGAAACGGCGCCGCGTGGCGACAAAATAATCGATATCGACACAATTTATCATAATTGTATGATGCACATCACTATTTTGCATGTTCTCGGTGAAATCTGAGTTAATAAATAAATAATAAGTGGGTACTTTGTCATAATTTGTTTGCTACATATCGCGCTTAAAGTCTTGGTCTTAGTAGGAGCGATTCTTTCATTAAATGGACATATATTCCTAACTGTATATATGGCTGATGATAGTAACAATTGCTATGAAATTTAAATACTATAAAGAACTTCTGTATAAGGTTTATATTTGATTTACGCAAGTATGACCACGTTTCGAATTTTCGCGCTAAACTCAAGTGGCTCCCCATTCGCCATCACTGGAATGCTCACATACTCTCTCTTCTTTACTTTATTTTATTTATTCCTTCTTACCCCTCGTATCTCAAGACTCGCTTTGTATTTCTCAATGACTCACATTCCAGGTGTTTGAGAACATCTGAAAACTTAATATTAAAAATGCCTGCTTATCATAGCAAATTCTTTGACCAATCTTTCACACTGCAGACTGTACGGTTATGGAATTTGTTGCCGCTGGAGGTGAGACAAGCGAACTCTCTACCATTTTTCAAAAAGCTTGTCAAAACCACTTTATAAATATACTTTTGCTTATAGCTAATAATATTTTTTTTTATCTTCACAACGATAATGTATCAACCTACATTATCTTTTTAACATTGTGTTCATCCTACGGTTGTCTGGAAGAAATCATTATTAGCGATGAGATCGCCATTTGTATATAAATATTACAATAAATAATTGTATAATTTTGTTTTTAGTGTACAATAGGAATATATATCTATGTATTTTTTTTATATATTCACGCCTATCCCCCGCAGGGGTTGGCAGAGACCACAGAGCTCCATCCGCTGCCATTCATCGCAGCGAAACGGCTCGTCATTGGTCGCTTTTCGCCCTCGTGAGAATCAGGACGTGACAGGTGGCGAACCACATCGCCGTCATTTTCGACAAATTAGGTATATTAAATTCGTCTTTAGTGAATCCCACGAGCCGCAAGGGAGGATGGAGGTCAGCCCCAGCAGAGCCCTGCATGCAGTAAGGCACCATAGTCCCCGGGGGAGCCCGACCCCGGGACGATCGGCACGCTTACGACTAGGCTCGCCCCTAGCCACGCATCCATTGGCACGGCAGACCGTGGATTGGCGGAGAGGAAGGGAAAGGATAGAGAAGAAAGGAAGGGGCAGTAAAGGAAATGCGGATTGGGGGGGTTACCAGACTCGGAATAAACATTTAAAAATCCATATAAATATTTATTCCGATGCGGGAATCGAACCCGCGACCATTGACTCTGCGAGCGGAGGGCCCCGCCACTGAGCCAATCGGTCGTCAATATCTATGTATTTAAAATGAAAATGCTATTTAGATCAACTACTTCTCTTAAACGGTTGCAGAAATCTATCTTATACACAGGTTACATCGTGATGAATCTGCATGCCGCATTTCGAATTCGACAATTGAAATGTACAGTGATATTGAAAAGTGTTTTTACAAATGTTTATTTTATTTTAAAATCTAGAAAAATAAATGAGCTGATACTAACAATTATAAAGCTTTATTCAAAAAAAAATGTTGTTTAAAAACATATTATTCAATAACTGAAAATATAAAAATTAAAGAAATAATTGTATGACCAAATTGCCGAAGTATTTAAAAAAGGCCAGGTTAAGAGACTAATGCAAGCAAGGGCTTGCATAGGGAGGGTGATTAATGTGGACGAAGCAAAAAAATTATGCCGAAATTGTAGCAGATGGAGATCTGTAGTCTCTGCCTAGCCCTACGGGACACAGGCGTGACGATATTTATGTATGTAGAAATAAATAGAATATAAAAATCCATAGAATAAATCAGATCAGATCAACTCAGTGGCGGCGCTCTCTGTTACGCACTCAGTGGCCGCCGGTTCTATCCCGGATAGGGATAAACATACGTATGGCTAACAGATATTTATTCCGTATTTGGTCAACCCACAAATCCGCATTGGAGTGCCGAGTTCTGGGACGTATATTTGTGTGTAAAAAAAGAAGTAGATACTCTAAATTTTTAAAATCATTAATAAATAGCAGACGTTACTGACTCTCGTAATACGGGTAATACCCGAGCTTAGATGAGAGGGTTACTTACCTCCTACCACATTATCAAACCAGTAAGAAATGCTTTATATGCAATTTTACATTTAATAATAAAAAAATAATATTTCATTTAAGTGTTTTTCTTTCGAGTGTACAACAGTCATGGAGCAGTTGTTTTACGCATAAATCGGCGCCGTACATTTGAAATCTTCCGATGCATTTAACTTTGCATTTTACTGCATTCAAAATAAGGTCATATTTTGTGTCCCTCACTGGGAATTTCGTGATCAAGAAGCATAAAAGATGTTATTGGCTTGCATTATAATGACACGTGCTTAAGAGAAAATCCTCTTTATTGTATGCCGTGATATAGAATAGAATAGAATGCGCTATATTTTGATGCCATAGTATAATTAACGATTACATTCGAGAAACTATCTCCCGACGGACGACCGATTGGCTGACGGGCCCTCCGCATACGGAGTCAGTGGTCGCGGGTTCGATTCCTGCATCGGAATAAATATATATATGGATTTATAAATATTTATTCCGAGTCTGATAACCCGTTATCCCATAACCATATGTTGGTGTCACATCACTATATATCATAGTTCCCTTCGCTTACCATATAAACTAAGATGGTATGACGCCAGTACTACTCTATGCGAGACCCTATAGCTGTACCGGTTGAGGCAAATGTATTGACTGCATTGACTTGGTATGTTGACTGTATTCAAATAAAAAAATAATATAGGGACGACCGATAGGCTGAGTGGCGGGGCCATCCACTCGCGGAGTCAATGGTCACGGGTTCGATTCCCGCATCGGAATAAATATATGTATGGATTTATAAATATTTATTTCGAGTCTGGTAACCCCCCCCAATCCGCATTTCCGTTCCTGCCGTTTCTTTTCTTCTCTAACCTTTCCCTTCCTGTCCTCCAATCCACGGTCTGTCGTGCCAATGGATGCATGGCAAGGGCGAACTTAGTCGCAAGCGTGCCGACCGTCCCGGGATCGGGCTCCCCCGGGTACTATGGTGCCTTACCTCAGCATGCAGGGCTCTGCTGGGGCTGACCTCCATCCTCCCTTGCGACTCGTGGGATTCAGTAAGACGAATTAAATATACCTAATTTGTTGAAAAATGACGGCGACGTGGTTCCGCCACCCATCACGTCCTGATTCTCACGAGGGCGAGAAGCGACCAATGGAGAGCCGTTTCGCTGCGATGAATGGTAGCGGATGGAGCTCTGTGGTCTCTGCCGACTCCTGCGGGGATAGGCGTGAATATTATTTAGTGAAATATTTAGAAAAAAAATTATTCAGTGTTTTGTTTATATACAAATAGCGGTCTTATCGCTAATAATTGTAATACTATAATGTAATTATAATTTTATAATACAAAATTAATTTTGGTGTTCAATAAAGAATATATCTAGCTATATTCCCCGAATTCCGATATGTGAATCGCGGTAGCTTCGTCATCGAGTCAAAAATTATATAATATTAATTAATTTATAATGAGGCGTTCGAACCTTCTTCCCGCACCTAGCACGGAAGAGTAACGAATAAAAAAGAGAATGAGAGATCGCCGTGCCTAGTGCGTAGACGACGTAATAATTGGCGTGCGCGCAAGTACGTCTCTATCTAACGAATTTCTAATTTATAGCGCGCGATACGCACACCCCGGCTGTAAATCGTGCGCCCGCGCATCTAATCGCCGGTGGCGCTATCTAGCGGCGCCTTTGCGAACCGAGATGCAGAAGCCGCCGACCGCGCGCAGCTATAATTCCATTTGCTTTCTATTCTCTTTATCTAGAATAGTGAGTGCCACACGACGATAATGCCGTGCCTCTAATTGTGTTCCATGGGCTTTGTAATCGACGGTCGTATCTCCTATCGGCGCACTATGGTGTGTCGTGGGTTCAGTTACCGCTTGCCTAGCTGACGGACTTACAATGTGTGAGCATAGTTGGTTATTCAACCTTTTATTTGATATAAAACCTTTTATTTCCTTAACTCCGGTGATTCCACGAATCACCACACCATGGAGCCGGCTGCCTTCGGTGGTATTTACGAATCGATGCGACATTTAAACCCTTAAAAAAATAGGCCTAGTCATAATCACAGAAAACCGGTAAAACCGGCGTCTGTGAGGTAGCTTAGCTACCGTGCTACGTTGAGTGAGCGGCTGAGTTCCGGAGGACCAAACCCTCCTCCCTCTCTCCCACACTATATCAAATAAAAGGTTCTGTTATTGAACTTTTTATTTGATATAACACCTTTTATTTCCTTAACAATTAAGTTTTGCACTCTACTAGTGAGTCTAACTCACCGCTATTCCTTGGATCAACTCCGCTGTGAGTTCTTCTTACCATCTTAATTTACATTAGTTTCAATTCTCTCTCTTCTTTTTAACAAAGTAACTTTATATCGATATCGATTAAATAGAATATGCGGATGTGGATGGAAGGGTCGGTGCGGGAAGAACAAGGAGAACCTTATACCTTGACCGATTTTCTAAACTTCTTAAGAAATTATCTTAATCGTTGAGCGTGTATATAGAAAGTCATAAGTGTGGATGAAGCAAAGAAAATGTGCCGAGATCGTAGTAGAAGGAGATCTTTCGTCTCTGCCTACCTTCACGGGAAATAGGCGTAATGATATGTATCAATCAATGAATCAACAGCCTACAGCAGTTCACTGCTGGACATAGGCCTCCCCCATGAAGCGCCACCTAGCCCGATCTTCTGCTTCACGCATCCAGTTTCTGCCAATCACCCTGCGCAGATCGTCGCACCATCTAGCCGGGGGGCGTCCTACACACTACGTTTACCGAGACGCGGTCTCCACTCCAGCATTCGTTTGCTCCAACGATTGTCGGATCTCCGACAAACGTGACCAGCCCATTGCCACTTTAGTTTGCTAATTCGAAAGGCTATGTCGGTGACTTTAACGATATGTATGTACATATATAATGGAAAAAACTTGAGAAGCACAAAGGAAAAATATCATTAACATATTTGTGATATTAACATAACATGATGTGTACAGTCAAAAGTTTTACTTAGCTAAGATCCGCGACGAGCAAGACTCTACAGAAGACAACCGAAAAGTGACTTTCGGTTGTCTTCCGTAGAGTCCACTATACCTGTAGATGCCTCGTGTTGGGGCGAAAAACGTGTCGTTTACAAGATGGAAAAGTGATAATGTGTGTTTGGTGTTGTGTATAGTGGTTGGTGGGTGGAGAGTTGGTGGCCGATTTTCGGTAAGTTTTTGGTTTAAGTTCCAAATAGGTCCACTTCGTCCAGCACAAGACACACACATTATTAATTTTCTGTTATTGTTTTGCTTGTCGCGGATCTTAGCTAAGTAAAATTTTTGACTGTCCACATAGTGATGGATTTCCGCAAATAACGCCTGCCTCCATTAATAACATAACATGACTAATTGGAGACGACCGATTTTTTGTCTTCGATCCCCGTATCTGGATAAATATATGTATCATTATCATGAACAGCCTACGGCAGTCTACTGCGAACATAGCCCCCTCCCTCCCAAGAAATACCACCTAGCCCGATCTTCAGCTTCACGCATGCAGCCTCTGCCAGCCGCGCAGATCGTCGCACCATGTAACCAAGATGCGGTCTCCTCTCCAGCGCTCTTGATGAACCTAATGAGAAATCGTAATTTAAAAAATCCCGCCCATCATTATCTCTAATTGATGTCGGCCCCATACAATGTCGCCCTGCCTAGTGCTGCGCCACAAAAACGGTAATCTATCGATTCTCGCGGCTCACGTATCGGTTTTTGTATCGAAGCGCTCGGAGCTCGAAATGCTATCGAACAATGTGGCGTCCAATTATAATATCGACCATACGTTCCTTACCACATACACAATGCTTCTACAAAATCTACACATAACCTTTAAACTCCAAGATATAAGATACATTGTCGCTTGTTTTACACATTTGTGAGGGTGATTGTAGATTTTTTGATCCTAGCAATACGCAGTTTCTGAATAAACCATGAGCCGGCGACAAATAGTCCAGATAAAGGTCAGTCGCTTTATTACAGATGCGTACAGCTCACCTGTTTGATTGGTTGTTCGCGGTTCGGTTCTCGATAGAAAAAATATCTGAGGCGTCACTTTAATATGTGCTCTCAGTTACTCGCAATAAATAAGAGGGAGACAAAGTTATATAAGACACCCTGTGGTTACAACACGATCATTCGAATGGTTAGAACTTTCTAGTTTAAAGAAGACGTGCATTTTAGATCTCCTCTCTGAGTCTTAAGTTCCCCTGTTGAGGCATAGGTTAGACACGATGTTTCTCCATCTCGATCTGTCGGAGGCCGTACGCTTTACTTCTCTCCAGGATAGGCCCATCTTCTGCACTTCGGCCGTCACAATACGCCGCCAAGTTTGTGTTGCTCGCTCACGTTTTCTTTTCTCCTACGGATTCCATTCAAGGGTTTGTTTGGGGATATGACTAGCGTGGTGCCAGAGAGTATGCCATATCCATCTGCATTTTTGTCTTTTAGATTTTGCATTTTTTTTTTTCTTTTTTTATATATATATTCACGCCTATCCCCCGCAGGGGTTGGCAGAGACCACAGAGCTCCATCCGCTGCCATTCGTCGCAGCGAAAACGGCTCGTCATTAGTCGCTTTTCGCCCTCGTGAGAATCAGGACGTGCCGCGTGGCGAACCACGTTTTGCATTTTAGATAGACCCTTTATTAGATTTTAGATAAACACTGAATTCCACTGCTGTATAACTCGCGAGTTATTGTTTGGAAGAGTTTTAAAAACGTTTTTTCTTTTGGCTTAAGCTTCGCCTATTGTCCAATTTGCGTAAAGGTTTAAATAAATAAATATATGTAGATCATAATTCCTAATTAATTGGAAATAAGAAATTTACATTTCTTTTGTCAGTTTGGGGGAAAATGGTTTGGGGGGGATTTTTACCAGTTACGTAATATTATCTTATAAACCTTAGTAAACCTTTAATAGTTAAAATTATCGACTTAAAATCTGTCTCTCCCTGCTTCATGTTTCTTCTTTGAAATTGTACAAATACATCAAAGCAAAAAAACTATATGGCCGTAAATGACACATATATCAAAAAAATTGATTGCACATTCGAATCATACTGAGTCACATAGCTGTAAGACAAATAGAACATTTTGTACAGCGTTGGAACTGACTGTTTTTGAGTGATCTCCTGCAATTTTTTTCCATAAATATCTAATGTTTTTTTTGCCTCTGGAGGTAAGTTTTCGTTTTACGTTTCACTACATTTTCGCATTTTTTGCGTCGATGTGTAAGCTTATTGTATATGCTTATATATGTATGTATATAAGTATGTGTGTATAGTATATGTAGTTCATATTTTGATATAATATATATCTTTTTATATACACTACTTTGCAAAAAAAATTGGGCGACTTATTTTTTTTTATCTCATTTTTATTAAAGTAGGTACCATGAAAATACTCTTAGCCTTAATTTCACTATACCTATATAAATGTCTATTTTCACACGGATTTCTGTTTACATTGACTAAAACACCAATTCTAGGATTTAGGGGTAAAAAAAAATTATAAAAAAGAAATTTTACTCACTTAAGCGAGTGAAATACTAAAATATTAATTCATATTATATATTTAGTAGTATCCATAGACAAGACAATGGGCTTGTCTATGGATAATGTTAATTTTTAAACTGTAAGCCGCCCGTTGTTTTTTTTTTTGCAAAGGAAATTATATGTATTTATTGAATTAACTAATTTATTTGCTCTTTATATACCTAGTGTGTACTCTTGAAAAATATTATCCGTCAACCCCAACTACTATTGACTGGCTGATAATGCCTTCTGCCATTAAGTCCGCCTTTGTCCTGAAAAGAAAAAAAAAATGCATATACATATTTCAAAATTCGAACGGCACGGTTGTTAGCGCGGGAAAGTGTGAAGCGGTGTGACACAGGAGGCACTCACAACGGCGTCTCGGCGGGCACTGAACCGCCACACCCCACCCCGTCCCGCCCCACGCCCCGCCCACCGACAAGCTGCAACTTCACACCAGTCCGGGAAAGTGGGAAACTCGACGCCTAGTGGGGGACGGTGACACAGCAGCAATAGTGGGAAGACGGTGAATGGCCAACTACCGTCTCTCCCCAACTTGCATTCGATATATAAAGCCTGTTCTGCACATTCTATTTCAAACAAGTAATATAAAAAAAAATTAAAACCAACACAAACTTTTCACTTATTTATTCACACATTTAATTTTCCCTACTTGACTCAGACTAGAACCCAAAATGAAAAAAAAAAAAATGACAAAGAATTTTTTTCCAGCAATGTACACGTTTCGTCACTTATTCCTAAATTTACTTTTATCTTTCTAAATATTTTATCTAATATAAGACACATTTTTTGATTTATGGAAGACCATATAAAAATAAAATTAATTAATTAATATTTGAAAAAATTGTATTAAGTGTCAATGACACCAAATACGTGTTAAAAAAACATATTTAAACTTGAGTGGATGAATAAAAAAATATTTAGGAACTATAGAAAATTTGAACAAGATATATAAATAAATATATATATAGGGACAGTGTGAACTAGCATTAGGAATTGAAAAAGGGTGCACTAGACCTTATTTTTCAACTGGAAATTACTAAAATAAACTAGCCCTAACTATAATATCTAAATAAATCAATAAAATCTTTATTGCAGTCCACTATTAATTAACATTTAATGAAAAATAAGGTAAAAATTATATAAAATACTGGGACTTTAGAGTCCCAGTATTAGATATGGCCTATCGACGAATTCGCCTTCTCGATTCCGTCTACAAAATCCTAAATTCAGAATGTTCGATTTCCCGGTGTAAAAATTTATGGTTTTCATACAAAAAATTGGACTTCCATAATGACGGCCGCTTCGAAAGACACAGAAAAGTCTTATTCGGTATATTTCTCGTGTGTAACAAGCCTGCAAGACACTGAAATCGATTTGCAAAATACATAATTATTAACCTGGTTTTTTCTCAAACGTTCCATTAATAATTTATTAGCGTTTTCGCATGCAAGTCGTTAATCGATTGACCATGTGGCCAAATTGTTACTATTTATAACAATATTCTCAGTACATGTTTTAACTAAATTGGTATAAGGTATAATTTATTTAGACTTTTATAGACAGAAATAGGAACAAGAATGAAATCAATTATCTATATCAATTCGCTGACATATCAAACGTAAATAAAATCTTTTCATTGGTTGAATCTAATTCTTTATATAGATAGGAAGGCAAACGAGAAGATAGGGAGGCGAAGTCGTCTGATGAAAAGCAATCAACGCCGCTCAAGTAGACATCTGCAAGACACTAGACATTGTAAATGCCTTGCTGACCTTTGAGATTACAGTAGGTTTGATGAAGATTCAAATCTCGCATCGGCTCGGAAATACCGTTAAAAGTAGCTCGTTTCACAGATTGATGTTGCGTGGAATGAATTTTCGGAAAAACGCACCATACTAGATCGCCATTCGTATAGATTTTAGTGTCTAGTTTGAAATATCCTACGGTAATGGTATATTGAAATAAACCAGCTTGAAAAACCAAAGGCCTTCAAGTTGAAAACCTGGAGTGGCAGTGAGTCGGAGATCCGACATCTGCTGGCGTAGACGATAAAGTTCTGGAGTGGAGACTGCGTCTCAGCAAACATAACATATGGAGGGCTATACTTGAAATTTCTTTAGCGGATATAATTTCGAATGAAGAAATCCACAAGAGAACCAAATCTAACGACATATTTCTTAGAAAATTGTAACAATAATTGGTTGGCTACGTTTGTCGAAGAATCGATAACAGCTGAAATAGAAGAGAGCTAGAGTTTTTTTTTAATTTTTTTAATTGGAAAGGTAGGCAAATGAGCAGGTGTGCCACCCGATGGAAAGCAATTAACGCCACCCATAGACATCCGCAGCGCCATAGGCAGTGCGGAAGTGTTGCCGGCCTTTAAGGAAAAGTCATTATGGGAGGGGGAGGGATTGGGCCTCTGGAACTCAACCGCTCACCGTACGAAGCACGGTAGTTAAGGTACCACTCAGACTCCTATTTTCTGCGGGAGTGTGGTACTTCCCCGGGCGAGTGGGCCTATTCATGCTACAGACAAATAATATGTGATCTTGATAAACTATTCGTCTGTAGCGTGGCTCTAGCACTGCAAAATATGATGTATCAAACACAAATATAATATATAAAATATATCAAAAGATATATAGCGAACTGATATAGCAAAAAACGTATACTAAGCCACAAGGAATAGACAAAAGGAATTTTTATGTCAGTACAACATTATGGACCACCCACGACTACTATCTATCTGCTGTAGGCAAGGAAATCCGGCAGTGCACCCTGGAATAAAGATTTCCTGCAATCTAGATTTCACAGAGTACTTAGTAAACAGAGAAAGCTTACGTATATTATAAAACAGATGTGTATAAATGTTCCATAACGTCGGCCTATTATCAGATTTCTTAAGTCCGTTCGTGTAAATTTTATTTAATACAAAAAGTTGATTTTCTTTTATGGTTCGAGAATTTTTTTATAAAACCATTCCTACTTTATGTGTACATGTAATATAAAAAGAGATTTAAAGTCAATTCGTACTTAGGTTCACAAAGAAAAATTTTGTGTAATTTTTTTTTTGTTTAAAAAGTCTATTAACATCAAATGTCATCCACTAGAAGTTAAAAAAGGGATTTATCCCGTCAACTTACATCACTGACGTTGTGTTGTTATTTCATTTTCATAATTTTTTATTGTTATCAGTTATATTGTTTAAGTGTTGTGGCGAATTATATTATACAATTCGATTAAGGTGTATAAGTGAAGTGATATGAAATAAATGCGTGTATCGTGAATTTTTAAGTTCACTGAAAAAATACATAGAAGGTTTTGGTAGAATAGCCGCCATTTTATCAAAACATAACGTGACAAGCGGACAAACATTTCAAGAGATTTGATATTATTGTATTTTACTTGACACTGGCATAATAGTTATAAATAATGGCCATCAAAGAAAAGGAAAGAAAATTAAAAAAAAAAATGTATTTGAACTTGAATGGATGAATAAAAAGTGTTAATCTTCTGTAAACGAAAATTTTATTCAATAAAGAATTCAATTAAAAAAAAATATTGAGTTTCAATTAAAATTTTTATTAATCGATTTCCGGATTATCCAGGCCCGCTTCGTTACCATTGTTTCATGCTCCTCTTGTAGTTCGGTTATTTGCGTTCATTATTTGTTTGCAGTGCTCACGAGAATTTTCAAAAGTTTATCTAGTATATAATTTTCATAAGTTTCATTTCAATTTCGTGTAATTAATTAGTACAACATTTTAATTGGATATTGAATGAAAAATAACTTTTTAAAATGTGTACAGTACGGAAACATTTAGAATTATATTATATGTTCACACTATGTATGCACGCAGTAACAACAAAATATTTATTTATTTATTTCACGTGAGTACCAAATTTGGTTAAGTAAAAGTTCTAACTGTCCACATAAAATATTTAGTTTAAGTTCCCCGTATATTCCCCGTTCCCACATCTTAATGGTTTTTAAATTTCTCAAACTATGATAGATAACCAGTTTTTTTTTGTAATTTCTGAAAAAATTACTCATTTGGACCTAGGAATTAGGCAGACGATATAATAAATTTATTAATGTCAAAATACAATAAAAATATTTACCTTCGATTTATTATTATAGTTTTTA
>JASFAT010004080.1:0-173802 GCA_031353405.1 Baronia brevicornis
GCAAACCCCCACTATAGGGGAATTAGAATGTAACAACAGCTTAGAACCTTACACAGTACAATACCATGATTTGATTAACCAATATTCGGCTATCTCTCATTTAATTGACAATAGAATCAAACGCGGCGCGTGGATAGGTGGTGTAGGCACCGCTTTTAAAACAATATTTGGTACTTTGGACGAAAACGACGCTATACGATATGACGATGCAATTTCTACTGTACAAAATAATGAAAAAAGTCTAGCTTCACTAATGAAACAAAATATTTTAGTCACAACATCAACAATTTCCAGTTATAATAAAACTTTACATCAACTAAAATTTAATGAAGCTAGACTCAACGATGCTATTGATAAACTCTCTGCAAACCTAAAAAACATCTCAATTTTATCCAACACATTGATTGTTAAATCAAAATTGAACTCCTTCTTAAATTGTTTGGAGACCTCAATTGTAACATTATCTTTTCAAATGGAAGAATTGATAAGCTCTATTTTACTAAGTAGACTAAACGTCCTACATCCATTCGTGATAACACCACGACAATTGTTTAGAGAGCTCGTCGATAATTATCGACACCTACCTAACAATATTGAATTACCTGTACCTTTAGATATAAGCTATATGAATATTATTATGGATATCTCTAGAATAAGTTGTTATTTTAATAAAAATAGGGTAGTTTTTATTTTTAAGCTTCCATTAGTATCTCCTACAGAGTTCGATCTATTTCATAGCTTAGCCTTACCAATACCTCATAATCTTCGTAAGCCTAATACATATAGTATGATTATACCTAACTCTAAGTATGTTGCGTTATCCCGGGACAAGTCTCAGTATAGTCAGATAGATAATTTGGACCAGTGCAAGGCGCTCGACCCGGCGACGTATGTTTGCGACATCCCTAACACATTCTCGTCGAATGTCAAGCCTATTTGTGAAATTGAACTCATGACCAAAGTAATTAGTGCTCTACCAGTGAATTGTGAAACAAAATTTATATATGGCAGTGTTAATATCTGGAAACCGATTTTACATAATAAGTGGATTTACATACAATCCCAACCAGTGAAGGTGTCTATCGACTGTACCGGCCACGAACTTATCGACATAGATTTACACGGTACCGGAATATTAAATATCCCTTATGAATGTTCAGCATTTTCAAAGAATATGAAAATTGTATCAAAGTATGAAATTTTAAACTTAACAAATATCCATGTAAACTTAGATTTTAATTTACTTAATTTTTCTTGCTGTAATTATGAAGCTATCTCTAGTTATATAAATAATGTGTCCCCTTCGCCGATTAAATTACAAAACATTGACTTAGACGATTTAAATACAAAAAATAATGAAGTCCTTTTAAAATCCCTTTTAAGTGATGCAGATAAAGTTTTAGAAACTCCATATATAGTTCGATACGGGACACACTATTCTATTTTTACTATTCTTATTTTAATATTAATTTTTATTTTGTTATCTTTTAAATTTTATAAATTTGTTAAATCCTTGCGCAACCGTAAAGCATTCAAAGTTAACCAACCCCAGGTTTCAGCAGACATCGAATTAAACCAAGTCGCTGAAAACCCCAAATCCATTCAAAACGTTTCTAAAAGAATTAACCCAGAATCTGAAATTGCAATGGAAAATCCTGCTCCTTCCATAAGAAGGCAAATTTAATTGTTTTTACCATAAACTTCATTTTTTTTGAAGTTTATTCCTAATGGGGGGAGGTGTTATATCCATTCACTGTATCCTATGGAGCTGAGGGCTGCTGTGTCAGCAATATCGACTCAGAGCCACAGTCGATGGGTATAGTCAGTCAACTCGAGCTCTCGGTTGCGTAAAGACCTCCCGATATTATTCCATTGTATTAAAAACTTTAAATAAAAGTCTTGTGGACATTACTAAATCAGACTCTTTCTTAGTTTAAATTCAATTTCCTTTTTTTTAAAAAACTTCTTGACGTTTCACGTATAATAGTGCGATGATCTGCGCAGGGCGGCTGGAAGAAACTGGATGCGTGAAGCCTAAGATCGGGCTAGGTGGCGCTTCTTGGGAGAGACCTATGTCTCTGCGGCTGTGGACTACCGCAGGCTGTTTATGATAACTACATATAATCAGAACCTTTAGCGAAGGACCGATGAGAGAAAAACTGGAACTAAACGAAAACTAAATAGACATTAAAAATATTAGCAGTGAAATAAATTTCATTTAAAAATTATACACCACCGGTACGGAATACTATATTTGTATCTACGGGACCTCCAAATCCAAAATAAATCATAGGAACAGATGCCTGGGACGCACCTCCCCTCCCTCGTTCCCCGTTAGTCCCCCACTGCCGGAAGCTAAACAGCGATTAGTTTGTATATGACTTCTTTTTTTTATAGCATAGGAAGGCAAACGAGCAGGCGTGTCACCCGATGGAAAGCAACCAACGGCGCCCATAGACAACCGCAATGCCACAGGCAGTGCGGAAGCGTTGCCGACCTTAAAGGAAAGTGAAATTATGGGAGTGGGAGTGGAGTGGGAAGGGGAGAGTGTTGGGCCTCCGGAACTCAGACCGCTCACCGTACGAAGCGCGATAGCTAAGCTACCACTCAGACGCCGGTTTTCTGCCGGTACTTCTAACCACAGGGAGGTCATCAGCGATTGATTTATGTACATCCAGGGTTTATATATCGGTAATATAATAGCGTAGGTCGTCGGTACGTCCATCCGGCGGCTATTCGAGTGCATGACTCGCTGCCCAAGTGGCCACTTCCGGTAGCTCATAGGGTTCACGACTTTTCCTTAAGACGTCTTGTAAACATGTTTTGTTATTTAAAATAACTGATTTATATAAGACGACTTCATCACCTCATTGGTCAAGTTACCACTTCAAGACCAGTGGTGTGTTCGATTCCTTCATCAGTATACATGTGTGTATGTCTAGGTGCTTATACGCTTTGGAGAAACATGGCGACTTACTGTCAATTCCTCTAGACCAAAGATTCCCGAAGTGGTCGATATCGTCTCCTGGAGATCGAAACTCACCACTAACCGCTAAGTTTTTAAATCGATAAATATTTTGTATCAATAGGAAAAAAACTATAGATAGGATTTCTAAAGTAATTTGGCTATAGGCGCGTAGTGTATCAGTTAATTTTGGAAAAGGATAGAAGAATAGTAGCAGAAGAAGGATTTTGGAAATCTCTTGTTCAAAATAGTTTGGGAATCCCTGCTTTAGACATAGTAGAGTGACACATGCATACATATCATCACGCTAGTTTCTCGTAGGGGTAGGCAGAGACCACAGATAGCCATCCGCTATAAGTGCTCAAAGTGCTCTCGGCACGCTTTCTTTGCTTCATCCACACTCAGCACTCTCTTCATTCAAGCACGGCAGCGGCAGCGATGATGGGTTGAGAAAAATTTATATTTTTATAGTCCTTCCTACTTGGACTCCTTCCTACCTACTACTAGGGACTTCCTTCCTTCCTACTAGGGACTCTTGAATCGCTTAGTCTTTTGAGCTGAAGGTCATAATTTATACGTACTGTTATATATGTATCGTGTATATAATAATGCTCACCGTCGATAACCCTATCGCCTAGCCAGCACTTTTGACTGCTCTCAATATTTTAATTGTATTTAAAAGCTCAGTTCGAGTCAATCATCCGCGCGTGACACTTGCCTTCCTAGTTAGAGCCCTTTATTAAATAAATATCCTTTTTAATCATAATTTCGTATTTTTTTAAAAGGCCTTCGGCTAAATCTTTATAACAAATTGGTGGCAGCGGTGGGATACCGATAGTGAAGGTATCCTCGGTACGTCTCCGTTCGGGCTCGTGAAAAATAATAAGTGAAACAGAACTTTTCTGTGAGTGTCCAAATCGCAAACTCGAATTCAAATTCTTTCTTAAATATAAATGTACTAAATTCAAAACTCGCGAGTATCCTGTCAAGTTCCGGCGAGTCAAAAATACAAAATCCGTACTTGCCTTTCATAAACTTAACCCTTCAGGGATAAGTTTACTCTTGTTCCCCGGGGCTGTTATATATGTATCGTGTATATAATAATGCTCACCGTCGATAACCCTATCGCCTAGCCAGCACTTTTGACTGCTCTCAATATTTTAATTGTATTTAAAAGCTCAGTTCGAGTCAATCATCCGCGCGTGACACTTGCCTTCCTAGTTAGAGCCCTTTATTAAATAAATATCCTTTTTAATCATAATTTCGTATTTTTTTAAAAGGCCTTCGGCTAAATCTTTATAACAGTACGCACATCAAGAAGCTTACAGGAATTTATACCGAGTATGTAAATAGCCGAATTCGTAGTCCGTAGGAAGTTCATTAAATTAAAAAATACAGTATAACACAATAAAGAACTGAACTGTAATAAAAAAAAGATCATGAAAATATATTTAATATTTTATTTTGATATTGGCATTCAAAAACAAGCCTTTGACAAAAAAGCAATAACAAAAATACCTAAAAAATGAACGCTGTTGACGGCACGTAGACTTTGGCGCCATTTTAAAAATTGAAGGTCTTTTGGCGGGAATTTACATCAGTGGCTGATAAAATGGTGGCCGTTCCAAAACTCGTATTTCAGAGAAAAAAAAATACAGATAAGGTCAAGGTCATTCATTGCTTTAACTTAATTCCGTAAAGATGGCTATTCAAAACTTACTTTGCTAAGATTCACGTAAAATTAATCATAAAAAAATCGTTTTCACTAACACACACTATCACATTTCCACAATGTATACAACAAGTATTTCTATCATCAGGTATATAATTCTTTACAATAATTGTAAAATATATTAAGTTATTAGAAAATGAGACTCGCTTATTTATTGTTAAGTCTTCGTTTTATTTTATAAAAGACTATGATTTCAAACATAACTAATTGTGCTGTTCCTAAATATACACATTTATATATAAACATAAAATAACCGTTTACTATCTTATGTAAATCTAATTATACTAGACAAGACTGTGAAAATTACTATTTTACTCGATAGGCAGAATAAAAAGTCAATAAACAATGTATTACGTAAATAGTAACGTCACAAATATGGCGGAAACATTTCGGATATTTGCACCGCGTTGTGAAGTCACGTAATAAATTTGATAAGTTTTAATTAATTTGTTTTTGATTTTATATGACATAAAATATTTCTAGTGTTATCTGTATAATTTATTACGTTATTGAAATATAATAAAGATGTTTTATGGCTATTGATAAGTTTAGAAAAAAATTTAATTTGGTATCAATGAATTTAGGCTATTTGACACAAGAATAAGATTCATAAAGAGAACAATCAATAATGATATTTGGTAAAGATTATTAATGGAGTCAGGCGTTACTTTGCGGAAATCCATCACTATATGGACAGTCAAAAGTTTTACTTAGCTAAGATCCGCGACAAGCAAAACAATAACAGAAAATTAATAAGTAGATTTATTGTTGGGTTAAGTGGATTTATTTGGAACTTAAACCAAAAACTTACCGAAAATCGGCCATCAACTCTCCACCCACCAACCACTATACACAACACCAAACACACATTATCACTTTTCCATCTTGTAAACGACACGTGTTTCGCCCCAACACAAGGCATCTTCAGGTATAGTAGACTCTACGGAAGACAACCGAAAAGTTTTCGGTTTTCGAAAAACCACTTTTCGGTTGTCTTGTTATTGTTTTGCTTGTCGCGGATCTTAGCTAAGTAAAACTTTTGACTGTCCATATATTTGGTAAACCCATGCTACAGAAGAAAATGACTCAATCGCAAAAGTACCACATTTTTACAGATTATATATTTTATGTATTGTAGTAGCATTATTCTGTCTTCGAACGTAAAATTAAAAGAGTAAAAGGCGTCGTGATAAAAGTTGAAAAAGGGATGCTTGGATGGTTTGGGCACATGAAGAGAATAGATGAAAGACGACTGATAAAAGAAATTCACGTTGTGGATGTGGGTGGAATGAATGTGGATGTGGGTCGGTAGGGGAAGACCGAGGAGTACATACGTTGACCAAATCGCTGAAGTTTGTAAGAAAGGCCACGTCAAATGTACCATTAACCGGCGAGCTTACGTGAAGAGAGTGATGAGTCGATAAGGAGTGTGATAAATAGGCAAACGAGCAAGTGTGTCACCTGGATACTCTTGTCCGTTTGCCTCTCTATACCATAAAAAAAGGAACGAGATAACAATATAATAATTTAATTGTCCACGCTAATATGGAAGTATCAACCCTAGTGCATGTCAACGCCTGTGTTGCAAACAATGCGTCGTTGTACCCGACTAAGGGCACCGTTATTCCATACCCGCGCCATAAAAGAACATCCAACGTCACTGCGACCCAATCCGATGGAGGATGCCTCGAAGATTAGGTGTTTCATTCATGTCAAGGTCCCGTTTTAATGCCGGGAAGTGGTGACATGGTGGAATTCAGCTGATTTAATCTCAAGAAATCGGAATCTAATCACCATTGTCGCTGGTGGCATCAAGATGATAATTTTATTATAAATATATGAGGTATGTGTGTTTGTGTGGAGGCATAAAGAACTATTTAAAACAGCTAATGATAACGCTGGTCTTCACCTTCACCGTGATCCCCAAAGATAAGTACCGGATGATCACTCGAGACTGAGTAAATATATCAAAAGCCGCCTGTTCATGTGTATACGCATCTACAACAATATATCTCATGAATTAAAACAATTGAACACAAGATTATTTAAAATAAGAATACATGAATGGCTAATAAATGGCAATATTTATAATATTAAAGACTTTTTTTGCTTTAAAAGATCGATCGAATGTATGTTATAGATAAATCAAATTATAATTTGAATGACAACATAATAGTTTTGTTATGTATTTAGTTCTTTATGTATGTAGAAATTAATGAAATCTGTACGCCATAAGTGGCAATGTGATGGAGCTTTTATACGTCTTTTTTCATCTTGTTATACCTCACATTATACAAATAAAGAATTATTGCCTTTCTATCCCATAAATAACAGAAAATTAATGTGTGGTTTTTCTGCTGGATGAAGTGGATTTATTTGGACCAAAAACTTACCGAAAATCGGCCATCAATTCTCCACCCACCATCCACTATACACGACACCAAACACACACTCCCACTTTTCCACCTTGTAAACGACACGTGTTTCGCCCCAACACGAGGCATCTTCAGGTATCTTTTCGGTTGTCTTCCGTAGAGTCTACTATACCTGACTCCATTAATAATCTTATATTTTTTTATTACAAAACAAATTGAAGGTCATTCTTAGTGAAATATTTTATATTTCACTAAAAATGACTTTAATATCATACATTTTTCTTTATCTTGCTACGATCAATTAATTTGGCTAGCCCAGTTATTTTTTTATGGGATAGGGCGCATACGATCAAGCGTATCGCCTGATGGAAATCAATCAACGCCGCCCATAGACATAGAGTAATATAGTATAATATTGCTCTGTCTTGTCTGTGGATATTTTGAGTACACTAAACAGTTAGTGCAACTACTTAAGGTCTTATAAACAGATGTACCGCACAAATATGCTTCATTACCACTTTAGTACACTTCCGGTGGATAGGATATAGTAAGTACGAGGAAGCGATTCATGGGAACGATCATATATAATAATAATAATAATCATTTATTTCATCAAATACATACGTTCTTTACAATACATTGTAAAGAGATTATTTGTTGTAGATACATATACACTAAGAAAGCTAGAGGGCTTACAAAATCTTCCTGTGTGTACAGTACATTGGGCCTAAAGTAGGTCAACCTGTATCTTAGGGCCGTCAACAACCAACGTCATGTATATGGTGGAAAACAGGTGTTGTGTGTTTGGTATTGTTATTATTAGTGATAATGGTAGGGAAGTGGAGAGTTGCTGATGGCCGTTTTTCGGTATGATCTTTAGCCACTTTGTTCTTAATTATCTATTCGATTTTTTTAATTCCATCAAACGCATAACCGACGGCCGTTTTTCGGTAATTTTTCGTACATTTCTTTGCAAACACACAATATTATTTTTCTGATGTGTTTGCGGATTTTAACACAGACAAGACTGTCCATCTTTATAATGGATTTCTGCAAAGTAACACCTGACTCCATCAATTATCCTCAATAAACCCGTAAAAGTCCGCTATTGGACACTGGTTCAGAGACGAGGGGTGTTGTCATTTTTTTAACAGCTCATATACGTCCCCACTGTTGAGCACGGGCTCCTCCATTTCTGGAGAAACGGACGTTTACCCACCACGCTTGTTCAATGCGGATTGGCGCGATTACCAGACTCGGAATAAATATTTATAATCCATACATAAATTTATTGCGATGAGGGGATCGAACCCGCGACCATTGACTCAGCGGGCGGAGGACTCCGCTACTGAGCCAATTGGCCGTCAGTTGTCAATATCCTAGTATATTTGTTTAGGATGCGCCGATTAAAACCGCTTCCGCTCATGCAGCGTGTCCGCATGCGACGCGTGTGCCGACAGAGACCTTGAACGCGACCGGTTCGTTACGCAAACGGTCGCGAGCCGCGCTGCGCGCTCTGCGGTCCGCTCGCATTAGCGACTTTAACCACAGCCGTGCGACAACTATACCTTAGCCAAGTTACGAAAAGAATGCTGACTGATAATGCTAAATGCATTATCAGTCTGTGACGTAACCTTCTACCGGATTTTGCTAATCTTCTCTGCGTATTTTATTGCGTGATAAATAAAAGTTGCTTTTTGATGACTGATTAGCTTATTTGCGTAATTTTTTTTTCTTTTCTTCGATGGCAATTAGTTATAACTATTATATTATGCCAGTGTCAAGTAAAATACGTTAACATCAAATCTCTTGAAATATAACTAGTCTACTTATCACGTTACGTCTGGATAAAATTGTGGCTATTCTACCAAAACCTTCCATGGATTTTTTCAGTCAACTTAAAAATTCACGATACACGCATTTATTTCGTATCACTTCACTTATATGAACGAACCTTAATCGAACTATATTGTATAGTTGGTTCTTGCTGAAAACCAGCGCCGGGTGCTCCAATAGTGCGCCCGGCATATGCTGAGCAAGAACCATTTTATGGCACTCGTTAGATTAAAATTATTTTCTTTTTGTTTTGTGTTTTTATTTGTATATAGAATATTATTAAGGATTTAATTTTAGTAATTGTAAAAAAATGGTGTCATAAATAAAGTTTTTCTATTCTATTCTATTCTTCTATAGTACGCCACCACAATTAAACAATATAATTGATAATAATATAAGATTATGAAAATGAAATAAAAACACAACGTCACTGATGTCAGTTGGTGAGAAAAGGCCGTCATTTATTTGATAACAGGCAACAGAATAATATGAAAAAACAAAAAGAACAAAACGTTGATTTTTATAAATGTCAGCTTTATATAGGCGTTATAAGCTGCTACTTCCATCTTGATCAGTTGATTATTCGTGTATTTTTGTTATAATTTGGGCTTCCGGCTACCACTCAGGCGCCGGTTTTCTGCGGAAGTGTGGTTATTCCCCGGGCGAGCCGGCCCATTCATGCTACATACAAATAATATGCCATTCTTGACAAAAGAATATTAAGTAAAAAAAAAATGTATGTAAGTATTACCGCTGAAGTTAGCTGGTTTCATTAAGTGATGGTACTAGATCGCCACTCCAGATGGTGGGGATGAAAGGTGCGGTGGGAATTATTCCGAACAATTCCTCGTAGCACTCCCCGTGGTAAAAACGATAAAAGATGGTAAAAAGTTGATGCTCCACAATGCCAGAGAATCAAGCCGTATACTTTAGTATTATTCACATAAAACAATTAGTAATGGCTAAACATGGTGAAACCCAAAGATAAAGTTCATTGAAACAAAAATGCGGTTAAGTCTCTTGAGTCATTGTACTAAATAAAGGTTTATGGTTAACTTTTCAACTTAAATGACTAAACGGGAAACGCTTAGTGTTTTAAAAGCCATTGTTTAGCAATGAGTTCACGAATACAAAGATTATTTTTCAAACGCTTTTGGAAATTTGTTTATTTTTAATCACATAGAATGATGGTCCGTGAGTATATTTGCCTGTGCTATAGTTATGGTATTGGTACACGGGTACGTGACCCCGGTCTCCCGAGCTACTACCGTATCACTCCTTGTCTTCTGTTGCGGTAGTATCATATCCCTATCATCCTGTCTAAATCCATCTTTTCTTTCCCCTGCATCTCTGCCAATCCACGGTTTTCCGTACCAATGGATGTGTGGCTAGGGGCGAGCTTAGTCGCTAGCGTGCCGACCGTCCCGGGATCGGGCACCCCGGGTACTATAGTGCCCTATCTCAGCATGCGGGGCTCTATTGGGGCTGACCTCCACCCTCCCTTGCGGCTGGTGGAATTCACTTTGACGAATTATAATAAACCTATTTTGTTAAAAATGACAGCGACGTGGTTCGCCACCCGTCACGTATTGATTTCCACTAGGGCGAGAAGCGACTAACGGAAAGCCGTTTCGCTACAATGAGAGGAACCAGGATGAAAAAATGGATGAGTGTGAGGAATTGGGGATTTTAAATATAAATAACAAAAAGACCACAAGGATATAAGTAAAATTCAATAACTTTTACGAAGAAGAGAAGTGCGGTTTTATTTTTAAAAAATATTACGCCTGAATATTGACCGTTACACGCACTTGGATTGTAACCGTAGTATTATGATGCGAAGGTTATTTTCTTTAAGTGCTGATATGGTAGTGCGGAGTGGTATCGTCCGGTGAGCGGTTGAGTTCCGGAGGCCCAACACCCTCCCCCTACCATAATGATACTTTCCTTAAAGGCCGGCAACGCTTCTGCACTGCCTATGGCGCTGCGGATGTCTATGGGTGGCGTTGATTGCTTTCCATCAGGTGACACGCCTGCTCGTTTGCCTTCTTATCCCATAAAAAAGGGCAGAAAATAATCGGTAAGCATGCGCTTACTGATTATTCGATCTCTAATCTTATTCTGCCACTGGACTACTACTAGAAGGACCAAGATTATGTACAAACATACTTAACACTTCTACACCGGCCGCTTACACGTGATTCTCTCACGTGGTTCTCACCCCCTAGACCTTAGGGCCTATGGGACTAATAAGGACTATAGTTACTTCAGTCCAATCCTCCCCTACATGTTTGACGTAGCATCATGACTAATTTAAAATCGGCACACACACATATGTGTACCTCCGACACGGCGTCGAGCCGATGGAGTTTGCGATTTGCGCAGATTCCCAATTATATTTTACTTGCCCGCGGGCTTCCAGCCCAGAAATCGATAAAGCTGTTAAAGCCAATAAGCCACCAGCATTAACATCTTCGAATCAAAGAACACAAACATACATAATGTTAACAGATATTGTATGTACATCCGTAAAGAATTAGAGATGGTGGGCTGCTGTAATTGATACAGGGCCGTTCGGAGCGTTGAACTGTAACACTCTAGACCGACAAAAAATATTCAAAACATTCGTCTGTCTGTCCGACGCATGATTAATGCCATACTAAATCAAGCATATATATGTTACAAAAAAATTTCGTACTATAATATTTTTATTTTAAAATATGTATAAAATAAAATTATAATAAACCTAATTTGTTAAAAATGACGGCGCCATAGTTCGCCACCAGTCACGTCCTGATTCCCACGAGAGCGAGAAGCGATGAACAGAGAGCCGTTTCGCTGCAATGAATGTGAGAGGAAAGGACAGATGAAAAGATGAATGAGTGTTGAGGAAGCAAGGAAGGTGTGCCGGGATCGTAGCGGATGGTGATCTGTGGTCTCTGCCTATCCCTACGAGAAACAGGCATGACAATACGTATGTATGTAAAATATAATTTTAAATAGTACAAGTATAAAATAAATTAAAAATTGTTATGAAATATATTTTTTGTTTTATAACATGTGTCATTTTTTTTTATGGGATAGGAGGGCAAACGAGCAAGCGTGTCGCCTGATGGAAAGCAATCAACGCCGCCCATGGACAGTCGCGGAAGCGTTGTCGGCCTTTTAGGTATGTATAGGCTTGTTTTTTGAAGGTTCCAATGTCGTATCGGTTCGGAAAGACCGCGGAGAGTAGCTGGATCCACAAACTGGTGGTGCGTGGAAAGAAGTTACGAGAGAAACGCACCGCAGTAGATCGCCACTCATACAGGTGGTGGGGATGAAATTATAATTATGATGTCATGTACATTGTGAAAGAGTGATGGTGTGTGTTTGGTGTTGTTAATGGTGGTTGGGAAGTCGAGAGTTGCTGACGGCCGTTTTCACGGTAAAATATAGTCTAAGTTCCCCGTTAATCCACTTCTTCCAAGAAAAAACACACATTATTATTTTTCTATTTTTGTTTACTTATCGCGGATCTTAGCTAAGTAAAAATTGTGACTGTCCACATCATGTATTGACATATTTACAGGTTTCTAGTACCAGACCGTTATATAGATCCAAACATAAAAACCTGTTATCATGTAAATTGTTCACGTGATAACATCGATAGTAAAATTGTATGTCCGTGCGTACATATACAGAGCTAAGAGGTTCGCCAAATGTATTGTTCGCGAAATGGAATCGCCATAATGTAAGCGAGTCGGGTTTAGGTTAGGGTGACCATAATTACATACGGGAACGTGATTTTTCGTGGATAAATTAATTAAAACTTATCAAAAATTGCTATCTTGCGCACACGTGCTGTGGACGGTTGCGCGGTGAGGCGCGGGGTAAGGAAGCCAACGCCAACGCCTGCGCGTCCCGGGGGACCGGAAGAAAAGGATCCATACGCCGCCATCTTAAGAACACTCATCTCTTCACATCCATCGGGACACGCAATAAACGCAACAATTGTATTTGTGTGTGTGCGTGTGTGTGTGTGTGTCTTTAAAGTAAACCAGCAAAATACAGTCCATTTATTTATAAAGCAAACAGCAGAGCGGTAGAGCCACGCTGCAGACGATTACTTTGTCAAGAATAGCATGTTATTTGTCTGTAGCATGAATGAGCCGTCTCGTCAGGGAAGGACCACACTTCTGTAGAAAACCGGCGTCTGAGTGTAGCATAGCTTTCAAGCTTCGTCCGGTGAGCGGTTGAGTTTCGGAAGCTCTCCCCTTCCCTTTCCCATAATGACCTTTCCTTATAGATCGACTATGCTTCTGCACTGCCTATGGCACTGTGGATGTTTATGGGTGGCGTTGATTGCCTTCCATAGAGTGAAGTGCCTGCTCGTTTGCCTTCCTATCACATTACAAAAACACCAACAACATTATTACGTGGCTTCACAATACATTACATATATCATCGGCCTTAATAATCAAAAATCATAACTTCAAAAAAAAACTTTTCTTTACACCTCACATTTTTGATGGCATCTAACGGATAATTATAAAGTGGTACTTCGTATTTACCATAAAGCAAACTAATTTTTTACATAAAGATTGTTTTATAAAAAAAAAATTCTCAAACTATGAAAGAAAAATAAATTTTTTGTTGTCTCTGTAAAATACGAGTAATGTATGGACGTACGAATTCAGATAATTATGACGACGATATATTTTTTTAAATGTATTTTTTGCTTTAATTTAGGACTGGCTTATAACATCACACAACATATGCGATCCTAGTACCCGCGTGCAGTGAAAGTTACCTGGATATGCGAGTGACCTTTGCCATTCACTATTAGGGCTTGTAGGATATCTAGGGTTTGAACAATGGCAACTACACATTATACCATCTATTTCGTACTAGTATGGAAAATCACTATTTACTCTTTCGCTAACATGAGAGAAAGTGCTCTGGACTTCGTAGCTTATGCTAGCGAATGAGATGTAAGGGTTAGTCAAAACTTTTACTTAGCTAAGATCCGCGACAAGCAAACGATAACAGAAAATTAATAATGTGTGTTTTCCTACGTAGTAGAATCTACGGAAGACAACCGAAAAGGCTGACTTTTCGGTTGTCTTCTGTAGAGTCTACTATATTTGAAGATGCCTCGTGTTCAGGCGAAACACGTATCGTTTACAAGGTGGAAAAGTGGTAGTGTGTGTTTGGTGTTGTGTATAGTGGTTGGTGGGTGGAGAGTTGCTGACGGCCGTTTTTCGGTAAGTTTTGGTTTAAGTTCCAGGTAAATCTACTTCATCCAGCAGGATGTTTTCCTGCTAGATGAAGTGTTCCTGTTTTACATTATTAATTTTCTGTTATTGTCGCGGATCTTAGCTAAGTAAAACTTTTGACTGTCCACATGGTGATGGATTTCCGCAAAGTAACGCCTGACTCCATTAATCATGTAAGGGTTTCTTTAGGGTGTCCGTAGGCAGACTAAGGTGTATAGATCGAATAATCAGCATTCTTACTGATTATCTTCTGCCAATACCGAGGGAACATACTACCTTCACTTCACGCACATGGTTTCAACAAGATGGCGTCACGCCTCACACAGGTAGACAGACCATGGAGCTTCTTCATGATTTTTTTTATTTTTTTTAGGGGATAAGTAGGCAAACGAGCAGGCGTGTCACCTGATGGAAAGCAATCAACGCCGCCCATAAACATTCGTAGTGCCAGAGGCAGTGCGTAAGGGTTGCCGGTCTTTAAGAAAAGTGTCATTATGGGAGGGGGTTTGAACCTCCAGAACTCAACCACTCATCGAACGAAGCGCGGTACCTAAGCTACCACTCAGATGCCGGTTTTGTACGGGAGTGTGGTACTTCCCCGGGCGAGCCGGCCCATTTATGCTACAGACAAATAACATGCCATTCTCGACAAGGTATTCGTCTGCAGCGTGGTTCTACCACTTCAAAAACAAGTTAATAAGCCGTTTCGGCGACATCCTCCGGCCAATCAAGTAGCCGGATCTCAACCCTATAGACTTTTGGGGGAGGGGGGATATCTCAAAGTAAAGTCTGTAAACAAACACTATGACCATATCAGCACCGAATGAAAATATCGTCCGCGATGTTAACAGCATCCCGACGTCACTACTTCAGCGAGTGGCACAGAATGCTGTGGCTAGGCTATTCCAAGAGTGTGCCCGACGAGGGGGTCAACATTTAGACGAAATATTTAAAAAAAAAATAAAATCTCTTTTTCGTAAAAGTTGTGAATTTTATTTATATCCTTTGTAGTTTTTATTAGTATTTATGTTCGGGACACCCTATATAATACTATGTTTTATACATATAACGAAATTATGTTTTTCTCGTACAAAATCCACAACGAAAATACACGAGCTGTTTCATTATCGTCCACCTGTCATTTTGCAGGCGATCGCACTTGACACGAAAAGCTTGCGGTAACACCCTGTAAGCTTCCTTGTTAAGGTAGTGTTATACTAGTGTGGTAAACGACCAAGATCTTTATTTTTTTAAAGAAGTTTTAATTTTACTTTTTTTGTTTTAATTTTACTAGAAGTCTTGCTTACTATTCCAACTAAGCTAGTGGAAGTCCAGTGGAAGATACGAACTCACGACTTTCAGATCGTAAGGCAGAGACTTACTGCCTGAGCTATCGTTGCTTTAGTATTGTAGGTCGCGTTAAAGCAATGAATTTAGGCCTATTAGGATCCTTTTTTACCATTTTGTTTTATTTATACGGTGTTTATGGATCACATCAAAAGTCTAGTTATAGAGGTCAACCTGCGGTTTTCCAAAAACAAACATAAACTCTGACTGGAAGAACAACTTAGTTCAATCTGTAAACACTAATAATAAATTTGCTGTTACTTATATTATGTTTGTATTCGAAAATCGTGTGTTGCCTTCCATAATTAGCCTTATTATATGTGATATATATGTGAACGATTTTACCCTAACATAAGGACCGTATAACTCAAATGAAGTGGTAAATGAGGATCCCAGTAAGCTTAAAATAATTGATTTTCTTAAAAAAGGCTTACATGTATGTTGTAAGGAAGATATGAGACTCTTGGACCAATGTGAAGAGCGAACCAGTGATTGGAAGAACGATGTAATATTCGAGAGAGAAAGAGAAAGAGACTGGCGCTAGAACAGCACACGTTATTTGCATGTAAATATGTAAATATATTTTTTTTCACATCTCATATCTGTTCCCATTGCTGTGCACGGGCCTCCCCGTTTCTGGAGGAAAGGACGTTAACCCACTACGCTTGTTCAATGCGGATTGGCGGAGTTACCAGAATAAATACATATATTTATTTCGATGCGGGGATCGGGGAAGAGTAGCCCTTGATTGCGTGGGCGGGGGACCCGCTAATTGATCATCAATATATATATATATATATATATATATATATATATATATATATATATATATATATATATATATATATATATATATATATATATATATATATCGTCGAAATCTTAATTCAATTCTCGATAATTCAAGGGCTTGCCATCCTTGGACAAATCCACTCGTCTAGAAATAAGAAGGCCCGTGCCCACCAATGTAATTTGAAAAAGAGAAGAATTTTAGATTTTGAACGGCTGTAATCTTAAAATATATATATTTAATTTCATCAATGTTCAGTTCACATTAGTGTATCTAAAGCTTAAACGTTAAGGTTAAACGTATCATGAACATACAATATCAAGTTCCGCATGATTCGGGTGTTAATGCAGAATGAAAATTATACTTTTGTAATTAATTTAAGGACGACAATTTGTATAATATGTCTTGGTAAAAATATTTTAAATCTTTGAAATTTTTTTTAAGGAAGGCAAAACAAGCAGGCGTGTCACCCGATGGAAAGCAATCAACTCCGCCCATAGACATCCGCAACGCCATGGGCAGTGCAGAAGCGTTGGCGACCTTTAAGGAAAGTGTCATTATGGGAGGGGTGAGGGAGGTTAAGAAGAAAGGAAAGAGCAGGGGAAAGAAAAAATGGATTTAGACAGGATAATAGGGATATGATACTACCGCAACGGAAGACGAGGAGTGATACGGTAGTAGCTCGGGAGGTCGGGTTCGCTTACCCGTGTACCAATACCGGATACTACTACCGGATATACGGCTAAGCAAAGATACTCCCTGATCGTATATAAAATACATATTATATGAGGCACTTTAAAATGAATTTCATTTATTGACGTAGTTTGGTAAAAGCGGTCAAACTTCAGTTCAGTGTGTGAATATTACTGGTCATAACTTTAATATTTTGTAATATTATATATTTTTTTTATTTATTTTATATATTGACGCCTATCCCCCGCAGGGGTTGGCAGAGACCACAGAGCTTCATCCGCTTCCATTCATCGCAGCGAATGCGGGTGGCGAACCATATCGCCGTCAATTTTTCAACAAATTAGGTATATTAAATTCGTCTTAGTGGATCCCACGAGCCGCAAGGGAGGGTGGAGTTCAGCCCCAGCAGAGCCCTGCATGCTTAGGTAAGGCACCATAATACCGGGGGAGCCCGATCCCGAGACGTTCAGCACGCTTGCGACTAAGCTCGGTTTTAGCCACGCATCCATTGGCACGGCAGACCGTGGATTGGCAGAGAGGAAAGGATAAAGAAGGAAGGAAAGGGCAGGAACGGAAATGCGGATTGGGGGGGGGGGTTACCAGACTCGTTACATAAATATTCTCGGAATAATATTATAAAGCTCATTTATATTTCGATAAAAAGTTTTAATAATTCAATGCGAATAAATTCAATATGGCAGCAGTAAAGAGATATATCTTGAAGTTATTGTTACATCAGATAAGGGATACAAATGAAATTGTGGCAAATTGATTTTATTATCTACAATTTAATATAATAAATAAAACGCCATTGAGACATTTCAATTACTTGTTTAACTGTTATATAAAACTCATTAAATGTAAGATCTATAATTGAGATGTATTTATATATGTGTGCGTACCTTAGCTCAGTGGTTCTCAACATTTAGGACCAGGCGCTGATAAGAATTTTTTGCAAATTTGAAAAATTATAAACAATTCTTAACTTCACGATTTGCGTCTTAAATTATCCTACTGCTGGATATAAGTCGCTTCCTAGATTGGAGGAAATTAGAACGCCAGACAATGAATGTATTTAATTACAATCATGGCATATTACTCTTTGTTTCCCATGAAAATGATTGAAATTTCTATTTTAAAAAATGATGTGTATGGAGAAAATCTATAGGTTCGCGTCAGCAACATGATAATGCTTAAATTATATCTATGAGTATAGCTATAGAAATACTTTACAGACAGTTCATACGCGTGCAGTTACCTACGTACACGCATTACGCCCACACATTGTATATACCCGATTGTATATGTGTGCGTTGGATGCTTCATGGATGAATAGAGTTTTGTGAGTCGCATCAGCAACATGTAGCATCTAATATTACAATTACTTTTAAATTTTAAAATACACCTCCTCTACCTTCGATTTTTTATTTTTGTTAAATATTATTTCTGAATGTACTTCCCCATTCATCCAATATAAACTTTATATAATTATGTATTGGTTTTCAACTAACTAAACTTAATATAGCTCTTATTTTCATATCATTTAAATGAATGTCTCATATTTAATGTAATACCATATATTGTTGGTCTAATTGTCAGAAATCCTAACTCCAAAAACATTTTGCCATCTAATGTATAAGTTATAAGCGTATATAATGGAGTATTTCGTATTTACCTCAAAAACTACTTTTTTTTATCTAAAGCAAGAATGATTTAATGAAAATTTCTCAAAACGTATAAAAAACAGTTTTTTGATATTACTGTAAAATATAATCACATGGACTTAAAAATTCTTAAAAATAGGCTAACGATACATTACTTTAATAAACAGAATACCAAAAACTATTATATTATTTCTATAAATTTACACGAAAAAGTCTAAAGACTAAAGAAAATAAAAAAATAGAATACTTTCGCTACGCAATTTAGTTTGTGAAAAGTATAAATGGATTGTAATAAAATAAATAAAAATTCTTACTCTTATAGCTGCTTACAGGAATTCCATTAAACTTTCTGCTATTACTACTATCCTATTATCTATCTATCCCTTATCCAGACTCATAATAAATATACAATATATATTGGCCATACAGTGTGAAGTGAAGTGAAGTGAATAGATCGCACCTAAGCCTTAAGAGACATCTTAAATAATATTAATACATATTCCTTCCTACTTATCACTTAAAATCCCCAATATATTTTATTCTATATTATTATAAATTCTATATTTTATTTTTTGCGACCCTTTAGTTGAGAACCTGCGGCTTATACGTTCCGCATACGACGCGGACTAAGGGCAGCGTCTGGTCCGGGCGGCCTGACCAAATCGGGCGGGCCTTCGCTTGAGGTCGTTTACAGCCTGGCGCAAGTACTTAGGGGTCAAGTGGAAGTTTATTTTTGTATTAACGCTCTCTACACGGGCGAGTTGATGTAGTTACGTTTTTTTTATTCTCCTCACCATGAGCAAACCGCATAGAAGTTTACATTTGTATAAGATGGACAGCCAAGACTTTTCCCGCCAACTTACATCAGTGATGTTGTGTTTTTATTTCATTTTCATAATCTTATATTATTATCAGTTATACTGTTTAATTGTGGTGGCGTATTGTACAATATACATACATACATACACATCGTCACGCCTGTCTCCCGTAGGGGTAGGCAGAGACCACAGATCTCCATTTGCTACGATCTCGGCATACTTCCCTTGCTTCATCCACACTCATTATTCTCCTCATGCAAGCCCACCGGTTAAGGGTGCTCTTGATCTGGCCTTTCTTAAAAAGTTCAGCAATTTGGTCAAATTATGTTTTTCGTGGTGTTCGTCTACCGACCCTTCTATCCATATATAGTTCGATTAAGACGTGATAAGTGTAGTGATATGAAATAAATGCGCGATATCGTGAATTTTTAAGTTGACTGAAAAAGTCTAGAAAGTTTTGGTAGAATAGCCACCATTTTATCAAGACGTAACGTTACAAGTTAACTAAGAACATTCGAAGAAACTTGATATTATTATATTTTACTTGACACTGGCATAATAGTTATAAGTAAATGCCATCAAAGGATACAAAGATGTACAGCCAAACCTACCTTGCTATGATCCGCGAATACATATCGGAAAAATGAAATTATGTGTTTGCGGAGAAGTGTACCTCAGTTCAAAATTAACTTATAAGTCTAATTTTCAGTGAGAAACGGCCAAAAATCTTATTCATAAAGTATTTTAGTATTAATTAGTAGTAAATAGAATTAATTGCAGATACGTGGACAGTCAGACTTTTTATTTAGCTAAGATCCGCGACAAGCAAACAAAAATAGAAAAATAATAATGTGTGTTTTACTAGAAGAAGTGGATTTACGGGGAACTTAACTAAATCTTAATATAATAATAAAATAAAAAAGCAACTCTCCACTTCCCAACCACTATCAACAACACCAAATACACACCACCACTCTTCCGCAATGTACTGAGGCATCATCACTCTACGGAAGACAACCGTTAAGTCACACATTATTATTTTTCTATATTTTGTTTGCTTGTCGCGGATCTTAGCTAAGTAAAAATTCATACTGTCCATAAATTTACGTGTTCAAATTGATTTTGGATAGATTTCATACATATTTATGTATTATAAAGAAAAAAATGACTTTAAAACTAGAGCCATATACTATATTTATAACTTATTTTAATAAAAAACAATGCATTGTATCCTGTAGAATGCAAATATATCCCATTAATTGTTAACAACTATTTCATACATATTTAATGAATAAATTTGGACATTTTATTTAATATATATAATAATATGACTTAAAAACAAGACAAAAAGACACAATGTACACGACACGTGTTTCGCCTCAACATGAGGCATCATCAGCTATAGTAGACTCTACTGAAAACAACCGTTAAGTCTTCCCTATTAATTTACTTGACACTGGCATACTAGTTATAACTAATTGCCATCAAAGTAAAAGAAGTATGTAATATTTATTTTTCTACAGCCCTTGTTTCCCGTAGGGGTAGGCAGATCCCACAAATCTCCATCTGCTACGATCTCGGCACACTTTCGTTTTTAAAGAAACTTAACGGTCGCCTGCTCTACTGCGATCTATTGTGATTTTAGCGCCATCTAGTGAAGTCATGAGAAACTTAAACTGAATAAAATAACTGATTTAACTAATTCATTTTAAACGACTATAAAAACAATACGTGACAATTGCAAAACTGCGGCTAACCTTTTTTTAGATGGATGGAGCGGTAGAAGCAGACCACGGAAAACATACTTTGACCAAATTGCTGAAGTTTTTAAGATAAGCCAGATGAAGAGTACCCTTAACCAACGAACTTGCACGAGGAGAATAATGAGTGTGGAGGAAGCAAGGCAAGTATGTCGAGACCGTAGCAGATGGGAGATCTGTGGTCTCTGCCTACCCCTACGGGAGACAGGCGTGATGTATGTAATCTTTTTTTTTCGTCAAAAGAATGGCATACTTTCGCAATTATTTCCAAAATGATCTCGCATTTCCTGTTACTTAAGTTCAAAATTAATAATTTCACGGTCTACTATACGTGTGTACGGTACGAGGTACTTCGCCCACGCGTGGCCTCGACGCCGGATAGTTGTCTCGACTTGATCGATATCCAGTAATGCTGTACAGGTTTGTCTCGAGGCGTAGTTGCGGCGTTTTTAACTAAATGAACTAACCGTTCCGAACACTTTGTTTACTGTGGACTTTTAATTACTTTTTTCGATTTCTACT
Organism: Baronia brevicornis; assembly: GCA_031353405.1. Lineage (NCBI taxonomy): Eukaryota > Metazoa > Arthropoda > Insecta > Lepidoptera > Papilionidae > Baronia > Baronia brevicornis. The sequence goes on from JASFAT010004080.1 coordinate 21,761, forward strand.
ATTACTTCATATTCTCACTCTATAATCAAAAAATATTCCTTAAAATATAGCGTTATTGTATTGTATGAGACTATGTTAACTTCTGATTTTTTTTTCAAATACCCACTTATAACACACACTAATTAGTAGAGCCACGCTGCAGACGAATACTTCGTCAAGAATTGCATATTTGTCTGTATCATGAATAGGCTGGCTCCATCTAGGAACTACCACAATCTCGCAGCAAACCGGCGTCTGTGTCCGGAGAGCGGCTGAGTTCCGGATGCCCTACACTCTCCTCCTCCCTCTCCCGCAAACTCCTTGTCATCCGTTGCGGTGGTATCCTATCCCTATCATCCTGTCTAAATGCATCTTTCCTTTCTCTATCCTTTTCCCTTCCTCTCCGCCTATTCACCGCCTGCCTGGCCGACCGTTCCGGGATCGGGCTCCCCCGGGTACTATAATGCCTTAGCTCGTCGTTCGTCACCCGTCACGTCCTAATGCATGTGATGAATGTTAGAGGAAGAATGAATAATACGATGCATGAGTGTGGAGAAGCGAGGAAGGTGTGCCGGGATCGTAACGGATGGAGATCTATGGTCTCTGCCTACCCCTACGGGAAGCAGGCGTGACGATATGTATGTAGGTATGTAATTTGTATTCGGGGATCTCATCTGACCTTAATTGTCTATCTTTGTATTGAAGATAATGTACGTTTTGCAAACTATGTCGATAGATTGAAAACATTACTATGTAAAAGTCATTATTCATAGTGTCATCGATATGTAGCTAGTGATGTAATCCAGCAGAGGACGAAGGTTACGCATCGCGCTATTTACGTAATGCAATAACTGAAAGACGACGACCAATTGGCTCAGTGGCGGGGCTCTCCGAACGCGGTGACAATGGTCGCGAGTTCGATCCCCGCATTGGAATAAATATATGTATGGATTTACAAATATTTATTCCGAGTCTGGTAACCCCGCCAATCCGCATTGGAAAACCGTGGTGGGTTAACGTCTGTTCCTCCATAAATAGAGAGGCCCGTGCTCAGCAGTCAGACATCTATGAGCTGATAAGAAAATGACTAAAAGATCGTAACTAATAAGCGAATCTCATGATTATGTATAAGATGATAGTCTCTCTGTCTCTGAGTCCTAAGTCCCCCTAGTGGGCCATAGGGCGGACACGACGCTTCTTTAGTTCGTACTGTCAGAATCCATACGCTTGACTTTGCTCCAGGATAGTCTTTGTGTATGTTATCTGTGTGTGTAACGCCTAACTTTGGCGCAAAGTATTATAACTCCTGACTTCATCAATTATCTTCAATACAGTCGTAAAAGTCTATTGGATACTGATTCAGAAATGAGGGGTGTTGTCGTCCTTTAGTGTGGTAAATCGGGAATCATAAGTTTGTTTTTATTACGCAGGTATACGTAATCTGCTGGTATTTCTTTTCACAGCGTCTCATATGACAATCTCGTCAAGAAATGGGAGGTCCAATTCTACGTCGGGAAGCAATGAGTTCGAGTTTTTTTTTATGAGTTAAGAAGACAACGAACAGGCATGTTCGCAGTGCCACAGGCAGTGCGAAAGTGTTGTCGGCCTTTAAGGAAAGTGTCATCATGGGAGGGGAGAAAGGGGAGGGGTGTTGGGCCTCCGGAACTCAACCGCTCACTGGACGAAGCGCGGTAGCTTAGCTACCACTCAGACGCCGGTTTTCTGCGGGAGTGTCGTACTTCCCCTAGTGGGCGAGACGGTCCATTCATGCTACAGACAAATAATATGCCATTCTTGACAATGTATTTGTCTGCAGCGTGACTCTACCACTTTAGAAATTTAATTGTGAAACGTTCCTGACTGAAATATCAAACTGTGTATTTAAAAGCCCCACTGATCTCGCTTTACCGCACCCGCAAAGTGGGCTCAGTTCGTATTTATCTCATTTTTTTCCCTTCGCGTCAGTAAAAAACTCACCGGCAGCAGCACAACACATGATTTATCTCCAATTACACGCGGCACCGCCTTTTCATTTCAAAAGTCATTAACGCGTGGGCGATATTAATTTGGGGAACAGTCATGTGTTGAGATATATCTTAATTAAGACAAATCGCCATGTCGACGACTAGACAAATGTCAAATTCAAGGGCACCACTCATTTGTACTACTAGCCAATTACATACACCGTTTTGTTCCTATTCCATGTAACTTCTATACCACTTAAAAACGTATAACGTAATGCAGACATTGTACCGAGTTTAGTATTGTATATTATATACAACATGAATTAATTACATACATACATACATACAAATCCGCCAGAGAACTAAAGTCACCGACATAGCCTTTTGAATTAGCAAACTAAAGTGGCAAAGGGCTGGTCACGTTTGTCGAAGATCCGACAATAGTTGGAGCAAACGAGTGCTGGAGTAGAGACCGCGTCTCGGTAAACGTAGTGTGGGACGCCCACCAGTCTATATGGTGTGACAATCTGCGGAAGGCGGCTGGCAGAAACTGGATGCGTGTAGCCGAAGATCGGGCTAGGTGGCGCTCCATAGGGAAGGCCTTTGTCCAGCAGTGGACTGCCGCAGGCTGTTGATGATAATGATACATACATACATATCGTCACGCCTCTCTCCTGTAAGGGTAGGCATAGACCACAGATCTCCATCTGCTACGATCTCGGCATACTTGCCTCGCTTCCTCCACACTCATTATTCTCCTCATGCAAGCCCGCCGGTTAAGGATACTCTTGACCTGGCCTTTCTTAAAAACATCAGCAATTTGGTCAATGTATGTTTTCCGTGGTATATGCCTTACCCATAAAAATTTCTAGTCTAGTTAATGACATACTAGTAATATTAATATTATCCATAGAAAAACCAATGACTGTAAGGTGCTCGTTTTTTTTGCAATGGAGTTTATATATGGTTTCTTACCTCGAATCCATCCCATAAAAAATTTGCATGACATACAATATACTACACTCCAAACACATTACCATCCTCCTTTTAAAAATAATGCTATGTACATTCTGCAGATTACGAAAAGGCCATGGCTCATCATACAGTTCTACCTAGCAAGCAAAAGATTGATATTCTACCAACACCCAGGGGTATCGTCTTTCTTTATTACTAGAATAGATAACCCACACCGTCATCAATACCAGCAGCGAACTCTGTGTGGTTCGGACCTCCGCGAACTCTCCAGAACTATAAGGAATGCTTAGGCGATCAACTTCATTCATACCAGGAATGCGTGGGTAGACAACTATGTTGTGACAGCTTTGGTGGTGGTACAAATGACAAGTGTTAGGCGAATTTGTCCAATATTTTTAATTAATGTATTCAATTTATAATTTTCAAAGTTTTTCTTAATTTTTCACCATGGAAATATTTCCGAAAAATATGCCTGAAGGCATTATAAATTAAAGGCAATTCCATGTCATGTCCTCTAGTGGTAGAGCCACGCTACAGACGAATACTTTGTCAAGAATGGCATACTATTTGTCTGCAGCATGAATGGGCCGGCTCGCCCAGGGAAGTACCATACTCCCGCAGAAAACTGGCGTCTGAGTGGTAGCTTATCTACCGCGCTTCGTACGGTGAGCGGTCTAAGTTCCGGAGGCCTAACACCCTCCCCTACCCACTCCCACCCCACTCCCCTACCCACTCCCACCCCCCTCCCAATCCCACTCCCCCTTCGATTCCCCCCACTCCCACCCCCCTCCCAATCCCACTCCCCCTCCGATTCCCACCCCCCTCCCACTCTCACTCTCATAATTTCACTTTCCTTTAAGGTCGACAACGCTACCGCACTGTCTATGGCATTGCGGATGTCTATGGGCGGCGTTGGTTTGCTTTCCATCAGGTGACACGCCTGCTCGTTTGCCTTCCTATGCCATAAAAAAACTGTTAAACTTACCTGCTGAGAGAAGAACAAAATTCTGACAAACGCTATTTATACCACAATATACACCAATTTAAAAATATTCTGATGATCTCTTTATAAAACAACTATCTTTTTCATTGTATCTTCCCGTAGCATTCCGACCTCACACTCTAAATTACTGTTGATACAACTGCTATAACACTTTGAAGTTAGTACAGCGAAATAGTTTGCTTACTTTACTTACTTAGTACCTAAAACTGCCGAAGCAAACTTTTTAGATAAAAAAAAACAAAGTTCCAAAAAACAAAATATTGCAACACTAATTATAGTGTTGCAATATTTTGTGGAAACGCAGTACTCTAATTCCAGTAGAATGCTATCCTTATTTCCCACGAGATTCATACTGTTTTACAGTATTGGAGATAGATCGAAATCGGATCTGAAGCCATAGTGTGGCCCAGATATTATTTTCACCTTCATTAACATACATCTATCTTAAAAATCATATTATTACTGTAACAATGAACACTATTAAAATGATATTATTATAAGGGTTATTAATCTTTCGTGGCAGGATAAATCAAGCCAAAGCTAAAGGATTTCAGGCATCAGGAAAGGAAACTTCGCACGATCCTAACCGTGAACAATATGTATGCTTTTTGAATTTCGAGTTTCATTCACTTACCTAAATCTAAATTGGACAGACGGGCGACAACATTTTTAACCAAAAAGTTCATTTACTTACAGAGACTACTATGCGGACAATGACAGAGCAATCAACATTATTATTATTATTAAATATAATAATTATTATTATTAAACAAGTAAAACTTACTCGTTAGCTTACTTCTATATAAAAGTGTGATTCAATATAACAACGCTTACAACTTATAACTTGGACCACACAAGAACAAGATAGTTGGCCTGCAATGTAGATCGCATTGAGAAGTAAGGACGCCGGGCGACAAAACCAGCGATGATTTTAGAAATTCTATCCGGGTTTCGCTCTAGCATATACTAGATAAACTGCCTGGTATGTGCAGACACCTGTTCTATTTACAGCTATGGCTTTATTATTATTTTTTTATGGGATAGGAAGGCAAACGAGCAGGCATGTCGCCTACTGGAAAGCAATCAACGCGGCCCATAGACATCCCCAGCGCCATAGGCAGTGCGGGTGTTGGAGGAGAGGGGGATGGGTAGGGAGGTTGGGCCTCCGGAACTCAGCCGCTCACCGTACGAAGCGCGGTGGCTAAGCTCAGACGCTCAGAACTCAGACGCCGGTTTTTTGCGAGAATGTGGTACATCCCCGGGCGAGCCAGCCCATTCACGCTACAGACAAAAATATTATGCCATTCTTGACAAAGTATTCGTCTGCAGCGTGGCTCAACCACTAATTACATAAGTAAAGTACATTAAACATTAAAGGTACAATAAGGTCTGTGAACCTGATACAGAGTAATCTCACACTTCAGCTCTCACAAACGCTTCGATCAGACAGCCGACACAAAACATAATCCCGGGATCGATTGGCCGAACACGCGTTGTACAAAGGACAGTCTTCGGGGGGCTTCATTCGTGACCCTAAACTTGATTCGCCAGGACATTGACTCCGAGACCGAGACGTATTATATTTCACCAAAAGATTAATGCGTTGAGATGTTTTTCATATAGTTCTGTATACACGATTATTAATATGAAATTAAATACTTGACGTGAAGCATTGAAAATTATTCAAAATAAACTTAATACAGTAGGACATAGGTTCTCAATCTTTTATAGGCAACCGCCCCCTTTACAAGAAAACATGTTTATTTAAGCCACAATAATAAGATAAACATTTTAGACGGCTAAATAAAATGTTTTTAGATAGAAGTATTTTATAACGACCCATTTACCCCATGAAAAGCACCAGAGCCTAATAGGGGGCGATACCCATTGGAAACCTATGCAGTAGAGCAATTCTACAGAAAAATATTTGTCAAAAAAAAATTGTATTACTATATACTAATTTGTTTGAAGTTTGACAATTTTTTATGAAATAGAATGGTTCCGAGCATTTCCAGCGAGCTCTCTCCATGGTAAAGATTTTGCAAACTTTTATATTTTTATAATTACATTTATCATATGGGAACAAATACTATATATAATATTGACTATAAGTGAACTAATATATATGAATTTGTTAATTTCTTCTTGTATTTCTCTAAATATGACCAAAAATCTAATTTTTTGAATTTTTTAACATACTGTTGCGTAACACATATGAAAGATAATTTTTTTTTTGAAACGATTAGAAACTCATTTTGAAATCTCAAAATCCTGATCAGGCAACCCATGCCAACTTTTAAAAATAAATTGACAACACGTCCGTCAATGCGCGACAAGGACAGTTAATAGAAAATAGCTGCGCGTGGAAAAGAGACGGGATGATGTCTAGAAAAGACTATACATTACTGGAAAAATTTCGAATTTTGGAATGCGAGAAGTTTCGATCGTTTTACCCATAATAAAGGGGTGACGGTGCGTCAAAGAGGTTAAAATTTAATACGGAAGAAAATAGTAGAAGAAAATAAGTGGAAGTTAAGTGAAGACAAGTGAAACTAGTGGCCGAATTCATTTTTCACATCCTCAAACCTCCTTAGCTAATTAAAAACATTATCATAATGTGATACACTATACCGATCCGAGGACTTATTCTGTTTCACCATCACCGTCTCTAAGAGCGTCAGATTTATTTTGACATCGCGGGGAAAGTTTTATCTTAAAAGACAAACAGATAAGATAACTTATATATAATTAACGACAGAGCATAAGAAAGCAATAATAAACTTTTAATATGAAAGTTACCTTACATTTCGTAAGATGTTTTTTTAAATGAAAATTAATACTTTTAACCTTTCAAAAATAAGTAAGGAAACACACGTTGCTTTGTATAATTCTTTTAGTAATAAAAACGAAACTCTTGCGGCTCGTGGGTTTCACTAAAGACGAATTTAATACACCTAATTTGTTGAAAATGACGGCGACATGGTTCGCCACCCCATACGTCCTGAATCTCACGAGGGCGAAAAAGCGACTAATGGAGAGCCGTTTCGCTGCGATGATTGGTAGAGGACGGAGCTCCGTGGTCTCTGCCAACCCCTGTGAGGGATAGGCGTGAATATAAAAAAAAATATACAAATAAAGAATTATTATTAATAATATTTTTTTTATTATTTCATTTGAAGTTCCGTTTGTTGCAGAAATAGGTTACTACCACCAAAAACCCCATTTAATAAAGCAAAATAAAGACAAGTATCAAGACAAATGTCCAGTACTATAATATATGTTTGTGGTCGTCCCCAGGGCCGCGATGGAGAGTCGCGTGGGTCTGGACTACATAGTGGAGCATGCGGAATACGCCAGCAAGCTTGCCGCAGCGCTCACGTCACCAGCTGCAGCTGTGAAGAAGCAGGTAACTTTTATCTACATGCTTAATATAGGTTGTTCCTCGCCACTGTTCACCTGCGTTTCGTGGTAGCTTTAAATACACCGCAACCAAGTGTTGGAACAACTTGCCACCACCTCTTCGTGACTTGCATACTATAAATTTGTTTAAAAAAATACAAAAATCTAATTTTAAGTATGGAATTAGAAACTTGTTCTTTTGGTTGCTTTGAATTTGTTACATGATTTAGTTGTTTTTAATTTTATTGTATTGTATGTGTATTTATGTGTATGTGTATGTGGATATGAGTATGAGTAATAGTATATATATGGATGTATGTGTGTGTGTGTCCGTATCAATGTCATCATTGTGGTCCACGTTGGTTCTTGCTGAAAACCAGCGCTAGGTGCTCCAATAGAACGCCCGGCATATACTGAGCAAGAACCATTTTATGACACTTGTTAGATTAAAATTATTTTCTTTTTGTTTTGTTTATTTCTATATTATAATATTATTAGGGTTTTTTTTTAAATTTAGCTATTGTAAAAATAAAGGTGTCATAAATAAAGTTTTTATTCTATTTCTAGTTATCACTACATTAACAGAAAATATCACTCGTATATGTTCCATAGGGTGAAATGTTCTATATTGTTCTGCATGTGCTATAGTAATTAAAAAAAACAGTTAATTTTTTAAATTTATTTTTTCTACAACTATGTGTTTTTGGACTTTTCCCGCCAACTTACATCAGCGACGTTGTGTTTTTATTTCATTTTCATAATCTTATATTATTATCAGTTATATTGTTTAATTGTGGTGGCGTATTATGCAATATAGTTCGATTAATGTGTATGAGTGAAGTGATATGAAATAAATGCGTGTATCGTAACTTTTTAAGTTGACTGAAAAAGTCCATAGAATGTTTTGGTAAAATTGCCACCATTTTATCAAGACGTAACGTGATGAGCTGACTTGTTACATTTAAAGAGATTGGATATTATTGTAAATTACTTGACACTGGCATAATAGTTGTAACTAATTGCCATTAAAGAAAAGAAAAAAAAACTATGTGTTTGTTTCCAGGTGTTTGAGCTTCTATCCGCGCTGTGTGTATATAACGCGGATGGTTACTCTAGGGCTGTCGACACACTAGACCGATATAAGGTATGAGACACATTTTTTTAAGGAACAGTTTAGCAAACGAACAATTGAGTTATTTCCTGCCATAACCTTACGTAACTAAAGTAAGGTTATATATTATGTAATTACCAGTGAGTGGAGTAGGTATATTGATTCTATGAACTCGCAACCTGTTGTCATAATGTGGACACGTCCTTTTCTAAATATTCACACCGGAAATTCCGGTATTTCCGGGAATTAGATAAATATTATTCAAATTGTCTTACTTGCAAATAAATCGGTGTATTCAATTCTATTCTTTTTACTATTTAAGTGAAACTTTATTTGATCTTTATAAGCGGTAATAGTAAAACGTAATACACTTTTATTTTATTTATAGTCTATATTAAAATAAATTTTGTTATTAAATAAAATTGATATGGACAGTCAAAAGTTTTACTTGGCTAAGATCCGCGACAAACAAAACAATAACAGAAAATTAATAATGTATGTTTTTCCGTTGGGTTAAGTTGATTTATTCGGAACTTAAACCAAAAACTTACCGAAAATCGGCCATCAGTTCTCCACCCACCAACCACTATACACAACACCAAACACACATTAACAACCCAACGGAAAAACACACATTATTAATTTTCTGTTATTGTTTTGCTTGTCGCGGATCTTAGCTAAGTAAAACTTTTGACTGTCCACGTAGTGATGGATTTCCGCAAAGTAACGCCTGACTCCGTTAATAATCATAAATAAAATTGAGTTGAATGTTATAGTTGAAAAAGGTTTTTTTCTTATGGAATAGGAAGGTAAACGAGCAGGCGTGTCACGTGATGGAAAGCAATTAAAGTAAATTGTCACCATGGGAGGTTGGGTCTCCGGAACTCAACCGCTCACCGTACGAAGCGCGGTAGCTGAGCTACCACTCAGACGTCGGTTTTCTGCGGGAGTGTAGCACTTCCGCGGTCGAGCCGGCCCATTCATGCTACAGACAAATAAAATGCCATTCTTGATAAAGTATTCGTCTGCAGCGTGGCTCTACCACTTTGAAAGTTATTCTTTTCCGGGATTTATTTCAGGTTCCGGAAACACGTCCGCATCGACGCAAAAAAAAAGCGAATATGTAGTAAACCGCAAAATGAAAACTTACCACCAGAGCCAAAAAATGTTTTAAGATTTTTGAAAAAATTATATCTGACCACCCAAAAACAGTTTCAACGCTGTACAAAATATTATATTAGCCGTAGAGTTGTGAGACTCGGACCATTTGACGCAATATTTTTTTTCTGATCCGTGTATGTAATAATTTTTTTTTTTGACATTTGTGTCGTTTGCAGCGTTTTAGCTTTTTTGCTTAGTAATTAATATATGCGTTTGAGATCATTGACCCCATCCCATCCCATCAGTGTCCAATGACGAGGTTCTCCGACGACGCAAGCAAAAACGTGAACTTTTGCAGACCGTCAAAGGTACAACTGATCGTGATGGGAAAAGTCGCGGGCAAAAGAGAAGTTGGTCGGTGAAGGAAGTCTTGGCTACGTAGTATCAGGGAGTGGACCGGGATAGCGAGTCCTCTCGAACTGCTGCACCTCGCGAAGGAAGAGGAGAGTTCTTCTCAGATCTTCTCCTTCTAAGAGAGGCACTCTTAGAAGGAGAATATCACTGGTAATTAGTTTGTTATGTGATGGCTTTGCAGACACTAAAGGGCGACCGCTACCGACTGACGGTGGTGGTGGAAGAGCTGAAAAATGCCACCACCACTGATTACAAGACGGCGTTGGTGGCGTTCATCAACTGTCTCATCATCTCTGCGCCCCGTCTACCCGACAGAATACGCGTCCGCAACGAATTTATTGGTAAGTAGACTTGGTCTATTATATTTCTTTCACATTCTGCTATTTCTAATTTTTTTTCTTCTTAGTCGGTCACTTGTGGTCACAAGCCGGCCGGATCTTGTGTCGCCAGTCCTCGATGCGTATAAGTCCAGAACCATAGTACCATTCAAACCATTAATTTCCAAGTAACTATTCAAAACAAAAACAACATCCAAATGCTAGTTCTTGTCCTCGCTTAGCGACTGTCCTTGATTTATAATATTGTTTTTTGTTTCATTTTGCAGGACTTGGTCTACTGCCCACTTTGAGCAATTTGAGGTGAGTCTATTGCATCCTCTATTTTATTTTATAACGGTGACATTAGATAGAAGGTCTCAATAGGCTGGCCAGTGCTGAGACATACCAACTTATTCCGTCATTTTTCGTATTTGGCTATACATATATAAGTATACATAAATAAATACACATACACATATACATACCTACCATATATAATATATGTATTTAGAGATATATACATACATAGATACATAGAGAAGATAGATGAAAGACGACTGAAAAAGAAAAGCACGTTGCGGATGTGGGTGGAGGGATTAGAAGGAGAAGACTAAGCAGAAAATACCTTGAACTTCTCTGAAGTTCTCAAGAAAGGCCAGGTCAAAAGCATCCTTAACAGACACATACAAAGAACAAGCCTGCTCACACATAACAAAGACCGGCAGCTCATTTACTATGGGTGGCGTTGATAGCTAGCTCGTTTGCCTCTCTATCCCACAAAAAGCTATAAAAATATTTATATATTCGTATGTTCAATTTATATAAATAAATATATAATGCATATAAATAATCAATTTATTCGTTCCAATTAGTATTTTAATTTTTATGTATAAGGTTTCGCTTCGAATTGTCACGCTCCATTGCAGCTGATTGCAAATTAGTTCGCGATAGCGACTCCTGTAACATTCCAGAATGTTTATTGCGCTCACTGTACTCGACTTAGATATGAGTGAATTAAGGCACTCAAATTTTACAAAAAAAAAACATTCCTTTCTTGACATTACACTATCCTATAAGGCCGGCAACGCTTCTGCACTGCCTATGGCACTGCGGATGTGTATGGGCGGCGTTGATTGCTTTGCATCAGGTGACACGCATGCTCGTTTGCCTTCCTATGTCATAAAAAAATAAGCACTAAGCACTAAGCACAATAACAGAATATTAATAATGTGTGTTTTTTTGTGCTGGATGAAGTGGATTTATTTGGAACTTAAACCAAAAACTTACCGAAAATCGGCCATCAATTATCTACCCACCAACCACTATACACAACACCAAACACACAGTACAATTTTTCCATCTTGTAAACGACATGTGTTTCGCCCCAACACGAGGCATCTTCAGGTATGGTAGTCTCTACGGAAGACAACTTTTCGGTAGATCTTAGCTAATTAAGACTTTTGACTGTCCACATAGTGATGGATTTCCGCAAAGTAACCTAAGTTAACCTTAACGTCATCTGTCTATCTCTTAATCTGTCTGCCTCTCTTTCTTTTACTCAGTTATAATTTACATCCATTTTATTCTACTGTCTCTTGTCATATGTCCTATCCATTGCCATTCCAACTCTCTTATTTTCTTTAAGATATCTTCCACGTTTGTTGTAGATGAGTAATGTTTTCTACTCTTTTGCGGTCCTTTAGCGTCAATCCTTACATACTTCTTTCGATTCCCCTTTGACACGATCTCAGCTTTAGATGATGTTTCTGAGTCAACGCCCAAGTTTGACATCCGTACTTGCAAGAGCATTACCGAACTTTGAAAATACTTAATTGTACTTGTAGAGGTCACTAACTTGATTATTTATTATAGTAATATTTTCTTATGGATTTAATTCCTGTTAAAATAATCTGTACATATTCTTTTTAAATTATATTATTTAGTAATTTTAATTTATCCATATACACCGTGACTTTTTAATTACCCGAGAAAACTAAAATTCGCGTTTGCAAAAATATGCATGTCAGTAAGTAACATTCAAATATTATAGCGTTCATACAAAAATATTGTTTTATGAGACTTCAAAGAAATCCTGTAAATGCATCAAATACTTGTACGCCATCTTCGTAGTATTTGTTTACTACTATGCATGAGACGCATGTATTCATAAGTATGGCAACAACGCGTGCGAAAGAGAAAAAACGTCTTTTGTCGGCAGGTTGCGCAAATTGTTTTCATTCATAGTTATCCCTTCCGTACGTAAATATTACGCGACCAAATTAGGTTGGTTTGGGTGCAGTTCATATTGGAATGATAATGATGTCTATTTGAATTAGCAAGGTTTTTTGTTGTATAATTTTTGGTGTATATAAAGGACATTTTTAATAAATATTAAATAAAAATAATTTATTTTTCTTCGCCAAATTTAATGTATATCGATAACTGAATATATTACTTAATTTTCTCGGGTAATTAAAAAGTCACGGAATATAAGTACTTTTCTTTAATTATGGGATAGGAAGGCAAACGAGCAGGCGTGTCACCTGATGGAAAGCAATCGACGTCGTCCATAGACATCCGCAGTGCCACAGGTATGGCAGAAGCGATGACTGAATCAACGCCCAAGTTTGACATCCGTATGTGCAGTGGAGGGTACGAACTTGATTTGTACATTGTACACCAGTTTTTTATCCGCTAATAATTATGCTAATACAATCAATTGTTCTTTTATCTTTTTTAAAAACACAAAACCGGTTTGTTTATCTAACCCCTCAATGTCGAATTGCATCGGACTGAGGAACGGAAGTGTTTCGGGGAATTTTACACGGTGAATAATTTTTTTGTAACATTCCATGTTGGATTTGTCAAGATAAGAAGAAAAAGTGATTAAAAATTCAAATGTTGAAATTGGTAGAGCCACGCTGCAGACGAATACTTTGTCAAGAATGGCATATTATTTGTCTGTAGTATGAATGGGCTGGCTCGCACGGGAAAGTACCACACTCCCGCAGAAAACCGGCGTCTGAGTGGTAGCTTAGCTACCACGCTTCGTCCAGCAAACGGTTAAGTTCCGAAAAAGCTGCTTAAAAAACCTACACGTTTTTATTTTATTCCCGAATGTTCTTTATTCCTTTATTGTAGTATATTCACTTCAAAGTTAAAGCGAAATTATGACAACTTTGAGGCGAAATTTAGACACTATCGTTTTGAAGCGATTTTTTTATTTATGGGATAGAGAGACAATCGAGCAGGTGTGTCACCTGATGGAAAGCAACCAACGCCGCCCATAGACAACCGCAACACCATAGGCAATGCGGAAGCGTTGCCGACCTTAAAGGAAAGTGAAATTATAGGAGTGGGAGTGGGAGTGGGAATCTAAGGGAGATTGGGGGTGGGTATGGGAGTGCGAGAGTGGAAGGGGAGGGGTTTGGGCCCACGGAACTCAGACCGCTCAACGTACGAAGCGCGGTAGCTAACCTACCACTCAAACGCCGGTTGTCAGCGGGAGTGTGGTACTTCCCCGACCCATTCATGCTACAGACAAATAATATGCCATTCTTGACAAAGTATTCGTCTGCAGCGTGGCTCTACCACTAGCAAAATACTCAGCATACATATGTCCAACAATGAACTAACTGCCTCAGGCTAATGACTTGCTTGTATCTTTTTTTGGATTAAAATGTGTGTGTGTGTGTGTGATGATGTGTAAAACATAAAATGGGCAGTTAGCTCGATAAAAGGCAATAAAGCGAAAAATTAAAAAAAAATTAGTCATAAACAACTAATAGCAATTCGCGAGAGGCACAGTTCAAAAACGACTAAAAAGGGTCGACGCGTGGGCGCATCCACCGCGCCAAATATGGCGACCGTTTCCACAGATAATGAATAATGTAATAAACAAAACATAACAGTCGGTGCGGTTAAGAAATTTGTGGAAAATTGTAAGAAACTTGCGTTGTTTACGTGGGTTGATATAGCTAGTGAAAGCCACATACAATACTTTCTATATATTTTCTTTTATCATGTTTATAACAAATTGAAAATGAAAAGTAATAATTATTTGTTTACCGCACACTTAAAGTTTCCGCAATTTCTCTCTGAGTTCGCCCCTGATTTCTAAGCAACACAGCTTGAGCAATTTTGGCTGGAGTAATTGGCATTTTCTTACGTTACTGAAAGGTTATTCAACTACAGATTAATTGAAAAACAAAAGTAAAAAAATACATGCCATAAAAATTCAAATATTGAATTTTAACTCACCAGGTACCCTTTGCGTTCCAGCACAGAAATAAGGTTAAACAGATATAAAAGTGCGTCAAGCTAAATTTATTTTGTACTTACCCTCTTAATCAAACAAAAAAAACGTATTGACAAATTGCAACTTGAAATATTGATGTGTGACCGCAAATTAGCTTGGTATCGCTCTTTTTGACTTTGGGCCACATTTCGTGCCGCTGAGTGTATTATAATTGATTAGAGGTTAAACCATTATACAGTTGATATGAACTATATTTTCTTTACACAAGCACTTTATAACTTAACACTAGAACTTCGAACCGGTCAAAATGACCGGTTGGTTGAAATAGATATATGGTAAATCTTCGTAGTTCTAGTAACAAATTTAGTAGTAACAAATTTAATAAAATTCATGACATTATCGTAAAATATTAAATAAGACTCAAAGAGGAAATGGTATAAATAAATGATACAACCGGTCATTTTGACCGGTTCGTAGTTCTAGTGTTAATTGGATTTAACAATAATTCTATTAATGAAAAGATATTGTGTCTTTTTTCTTATATTAAAAACACTCCCGAAGAAAACCGGCGTCTGCATGGTAGCTTAGCTACCGTGCTTCGTATAGTGAGAGGTTGAGTTCCGGAGGCCCATCCCCCCTCCCATAATGACACTTTCCTTAAAGGTCGGCAACGCTTCTGCACTGCCTATGGCACTACAGATGTCTATGGGCGGCGTTGATTGCATTCCATCAGATGACACGCCTGCTCATTTGCCTTCCTGTTCCATAATAAAAAAAAGTATATTTGTGTATCTGCAGAATAAATAAATGTTCATCTATATATCTATTAGATTAATATTGTTTCAAAAAATTATATTATTCATAAAAAGCAATCGACCAATTGGCTCAGTGGCGGGGCCCTCCGCCCGCGGAGTCAATGGTCGCGGGTTCGATTCCCGCATCGGAATAAATATTTATATGGATTTATAAATGTTTATTCCGAGTCTGGTAACCCCCCCCAGTCCGCATTACCTTTCCTGCCCATCCTTTCTTCTCTATCCTTTCCCTTCCTCTCCGCCAATCCACGGTCTGCCGTGCCAATGGATGCGTGGCTAGGGGCGAGCCTAGTCGCAAGCGTGCCGATCGTCCCGGGGTTGGGCTCCCCCGGGGACTATGGTGCCTTACCTCAGCATGCAGGGCTCTGCTGGGGCTGACCTCCATCCTCCCTTGCGGCTCGTGGGATTCACTAAGACGAATTTAATATACCTAATTTGTCGAAAATGACGGCGACGTGGTTCGCCACCCGTCACGTCCTGATTCTCACGAGGGCGAAAAGCGAACAATGACGAGCCGTTTCGCTGCGATGAATGGCAGCGGATGGAGCTCTGTGGTCTCTGCCAACCCCCCCGCAGGGGAATGGCGTGAATATATAAAAAAAAAATAATTCCAAACACGATTTGAACTTAAAACCTCTTGCTAAGAAATTAGCAACTATATTAGAATCCGTTGTCAAGAATTACGCGGTGAAAGATAAAATAATTTTGATTTATGTTAATACTTTCATATCTTTTATCTTAGCCGCCGCATACATTAATAACAAATCATAGATTATATGATTTGTTTCGTAGATCTCGCCAATATAAGTTGATAACTAAATCCGCCGCCGAAAAAAAAAGAAATTTTTTTTATTAATTAGTTAAAAGTGATGTTAACAAACAAACATTTGTCATTCGAGAGAAACTTCTCGATTATAACTATTTTGAGTTACATAATCGAATCCAGCTATCAGCGATATAATACGACCATTTTAAATAGACAAATTAATAGACAATTTAAAATACACGACTATAAATCTATACATAAATGATTATAAATGACTATAGTCTTAGTAATTTGTTCCATTACCATCAGGTAACCCACTTTTTTCATCAGATACGTATAGAAAAAAGACCAAGCGAGTCTCATGACCAATGAAGTAAGAAATAATTTAGAGCCCAATGCAGGCAGCAAATGAGGGGTGTTATGAAATACCTCTATTTTAATGAAAATGATTATCTTATTATTGTGACCTTAATAAACATTATTTCTTGTAAAGGGGGCAGTAGTACATAAAAGGTTGAGTACCTATGGTGTAGACCAGTGATTCTCAAACTTAACGATATCAAAATTTGCCGGCGCACAAAGAGCCTGACATGAGTGATCCGACTTGAGGCATCAAAATCTGTTTATGATTCTAATACAGAACGCGTTAGAAAACAAGTCATTTTTTTATGGATTTAATTCCTGATAATTCCTGTTAAAATAATCTGTACATTTTCTTTTTAAATTAGGTATATTATTTAATAATTTTAACTCGTCTATATATACACATATAAGTACTTTTCATTCATTTAAACTCAACTCGTAATAAAATAAAACCTTATAATTTTTACGGTATACAAGTACATTTCTAAAGTTTCGACCAGTATGTCCTACCTATACTCTCTTACGGCACCAAAACGTGGACGCTGACAGTTCGTCTGCTTCACAAGCTCAGAATCGCTCAGACAGCTATGGAGAGAGCTGTAGACGGACTTTCTCTGGTACATATGATTCGGAATGAACAAATCCGCCAGATAACTAAAGATGAAGATATAGCCTTTCGAATTAGCAAACTAAAGTAGCAATGGGCTGGTCACGTTTGTCGGAGATCCGACTATCGTTGAAGCAAACGAGTGCTGGAGTGGAGACCGCGTCTTGGTAAACGTAGTGTGGGACGCCCCCCGGCTAGATGGTGCGACGATTTACGTAGGGCGGCTGGCAGAAACTGGATACGTAGTCGAAGATCGAGCTAAGTGGTGCTTGATGATGATTTCTTAAGTTTAGCGGCACCCTTTAAGATAGGTAGACAAGCAGACCGTGGATTGGCGGAGAGGAAGGGACAAGGATAGAGAAGAAAGGAAAGGGCAGGAAAGAAAATGCAGATTGGCGGGGTTACCAGACTTTAAAGAACTGCTAGAAAAACGACTAAAAGGAAGTTATAATCAAGTTTCTCCAACAGTACGTTTAAAATAATATTCCATATAAGGAGACCCACGGGTCATTAATTTCAAAATAATAATATGTGGACGAAGGAATCAAACTTGTTTAATGTAAACCATACTTGTTGTAAGTGGACTGGTAATTAAGGCCATGTGTTTTGATATTAGTGTCACCATATGTTATAAGGAAAACCCAGGACAATACAATCTCGCAAATCTTGACTTTTTCATTGTAATACCTGGACATATTCCAGAACAATTTAAAATTTTTACAAATTGTTTTAGTTTTGACATCAATGTATCCATCCTTAAGTGCTTTTGCATTTACACATGTAGCGATCTCTATTCTTTCTTATCTTAATTCTAAATATGTCTCTATCCTTGATTTATCTTTTAAAATAAACGAATCAAATATAACCGAACCATACTTTCCCTTCTCTTGTTAATTTGGTGTAAGATTTTGTGTTTCTCTCCAAATTAATGTTTCAATCTGATATTTTCTTTTTTGGGATAAGAAGGCAAACGAGCAGGCGCGTCAAAAAAACAACGCCATAAATATCCGCAGTACCATAGACATTGCGGACGCGTTGCCGACATTTTATTACAACCTAAATCGTATTTGATAGTGGTAGAACCACGCTGCAGACGAATACTTTGTCAAGTATAATATTTGTCTGTAGCTTGAATGGGCCGGCTCGCCCGGGGAAGTACCACAGCAGAAAACCGGCGTCGGTGTGGTAGCTGCCGCGCTTCGTACAGTGAGCGGCTGAGTTCTGGAGGCCTTTCTTAAAGACTTTAAAGGTCGGCAACGCTTCCGCACTGTCTATGATGTAGATGTTTATGGGTGGCGTTGATTGCTTTCCATCTGGCGACACGCCTGCTTGTTTCCTTTTCCTTACCATGAAAAAAACTAATTTTATATTTCCGTTTCTTTGACAAGTAAAACGCTTCCCGGATGCCCCTCAAAGCAGGACCAATCCGAGGAATCTCTGGCGCATGGTGACCCTATGCGCACTGTGACAGCGAATAAACATGTTAACGTGCATATAATTGTACTTCTTACTTGCAATAGTCGTGAGTTATTGTTGCAAGCGTTTTTAGTTCTACGTAATCAGAATGATATATAGAATAGACGTTGTTGACTTTTATAACTAACCATTACTGTTACAGTTGTGTTCAGTTTAATGAGAAATAAGTACTTATTACTTGTACAATGCACCACCACTTTGTAGAATCATCTACCTTGAGCGGTATTTCTATACTTATACGACATTGGAACGTTAAAAAAATGAATCTACTACATTTCTGAAAGGTTTTTTATGGGATAGTAAGGCAAACGAGCAGGCGTGTCACCTGATGGAAAGCAATCAATGCCACCCATAGACTTCCACAGCTCCATAGGCAGCGCGGAAGCGTTGCCGACTTTTAAGGACAGTGTCATTATGGGAGTGGGAATGGGAGGGGGGGGGAGTGTTGGGCCTCCGGAACTCGGCCGCTCACAGTACGAAGCGCGGTAGCTAAGCTACCACTCAGACGCTGATTTTCTGCGGGAGTGTGGTACTTCCCCGGGCGAGCCGGCCCATTCATGCTACAAACAAATATTATGCAATTCTTGACAAAGTATTCGTCTGCAGCGTGACTCTAACACTAGTGTAATACATTTTGACTTCTGCATATATTTCAATCGAATGTTGAGCCGAATAAAGAAAGCTTTCTTCCAATTATAATATAATCAGACTTTATTGGATGGATTGACATCTTAATTGGATAAAAGCTTATTTGTACTATATTTAATATCTATATTTATTTTAAGGATTATCTTGATAAATTTCGTATGAAAATCATTATCGGAATCATGCATCTGATCCATCATTTCCAATTTTATAATGCCCTATCCACACATGATTCACATAAACGGATACAAACGCTGATACTGCACTCTCGTTCTAAATGCGAAGTGGGCGAGCGACAATTGCTAAACTACTGCATCGCTTCATATAACTACATAGATTGATTCGGACTGCAGTGTCTTGTTTCACTTTGCAGGTTACACTGCAGCATTCAGCATGTGTTGTCGTACGTCGGTGTGCATTAATGTATATGTTCACTGTTTGCAGACATGAAGCCGCGAGCCACCCGGACCTGGGTGTTCAGTTGGACGTGTTCGAGGAGCAGAGGGAGAGCGATGAGGCTCAGGGACCTGGAGGGATCAATCTCAACTCACATCTTGACGTGTTTTACGCTATCCTTAAACAGGTATGTGTTAATAATTGCCAGTAAGCTTATCACCGTTTATAATATAAAATAATATAAGGTGTCTGGTGGTAGTTAGGTTTTATTTTATGGGATAGGAGGGCAAACGAGCAAGCGTGTCGCCTAATGAAAAGCAATTAACGCTGCCATTGACAACCGCGACACCGCAGGAGTCGCGGAAGCTTTGCCGGCCTTTTATGTATGTGTAGGCTTGTTTTTTGAAGGTGCCAATGTCGTATAGTTCTGAAAGACCGCCGAAGGTAACTCTTTCCACAGAGTGGTGGTGTGTGGAAAGAAGTTTCGAGAGAAACGCACTATAGTAGATCGCCACTTATCCAGATGATGGTGATGAAACTTTTAAAAATAATAATAATAACAATACTAAAAGCTACAAAAGCTGTAAATAAAATTCAATAATTTTTACGAAGAAAAGAATTGCGGGAATTACTTACATAGATATTAATTCTGAGTCTAAGATTGACTGGGGAGTCAATATACATTGGACAAACGTGGTGGTCAGGTTTTCAGTCAATTCTTCCAGTAATAGGGAGGCCAATGCCCAGCATTGGGACATAAGGGTTGCGAAAAAAAATCGTCAGTAAAATGTAAATATATCTTTTCTCCACAGGTTGCAGACACACCACAAGAGATACCTTTTCTCAGTATACTGCAGCATCTTCTTCGGATAGACCCAAAGGAGCCGGTCAGTGACATAGTGTGGGATACAGCCGAGACTCTTGTGCATAGAGCAACCCTGCTCGAAAGCAGAGAGGATGCCGCCAAGTTGCTTCGAGCGCCCAGCGTACAGGTGAGTTCTTTGGACTCCGCCATCGTTAAGCGTTTGATTTTTTGTCTTCAGGGGGGTCGATGATCAAATGAAAAGTTTGACAGTATAATCAATACGTTGAAGACAAAGCGAAGAATATTTAAATATCAACAGTGAAAGTCTTTGATTAAATTTTCCAGGCAAAGGTTGGTTGCATGTGTCAGCACAGGGACTCATCAGGCGCTGCCAGGAAGCAGAGTCTGCAGAGAGCCTTATCACCACCACCTCCGCCGCCTCCCGCGCCCGCACCACCACCAGGTAAATTCCGAATGATGGGGGCCCTAGTTAGTAGCGTACATACCATTGTATTCTAAACGTGAAACTCGTGTTAAGTCGTGTTTGTTTTTGAAGTGAAGTCTTCTGTAGCCGTGTTACACGATTCTAGGCAGGGAAAATATCTATGGGTTCGCGTCAGCAACATGTTAATGCTTAAGGTATATCTGCAGCTATGAGTATAGCTGTAGACATACTTTAAACACAGTTAATGCGCGCGCCTTAACTTAACTGCATTAACCTACGTACACGCATCACGCTAACACATCGTATATACCCGATTGCATGTGTGTGCGTTGGACGCTGCATGGATGGATAATATCTTTGTGAGTCGCATCAGCAACACGCTGTAGTAATAGCGGCATTTAAAATTACAATTAGTTTGAAATTTCAAAATACAGTTTTCACTTCTGTCTAGAGTCCTCATGACTGCCTCCGATTGTTTCTGTCCTGTTTCGAGGACAATTTTTTCTTTAATTTCTGGAGTAACGGTGATTTTCCCACAACACTTGTTCAATGCGGATTGGCGGGGTAACCAGACTCGGAATAAATATGTGTAGGTCATCAATATTTATCATGATGCGGGGATCGAATTCGAACCTGCGACTATAAACTCCGTAAGCAGCTACCCCGCTACTGAGCCAACTGTTCGTCAGTATTATACTAATTAGTGTTATGTTACAGTTCCTCCCCCAGTGGTGGCAGCTCCACCCGCTCCACCCGCTCCCGCTCCGCCAGTTCCCCCTCCCCCTCGCGGTCCTCCCCCTCCACCGCCGCCAGCTGGACCCGCACTACCTCCCCCACCCGCCCCCGCTCCCCTCGTAAAGTTGCCGCAACAGGAGACGCCCATACCCAAGACCAAGATGAAAACCATCAACTGGAACAAGATACCCAACAATAAAGTAAGTACGCTATCGGACTTTTCCCGCCAACTTACATCAGTGACGTTGTGTTTTTATTTCAGTTTTCATAATTTTATGTTATTATAAGTTATATCGTTTAATTGTGGTGGCGTATTATACAATATAGTTCGATCAAGGCGTATAAGTGAAGTGATATGAAATAAATGAGTGTATCGTGACTTTTTCAGTCAACTTCAAAAAAGTTGACTGAAAAAATCTATACGGATAAAGTTCTACACGAATGTGAGGTTTGCACGCTTAAAGAAGACCTCAGAAAACGTATAGAAGCGTTCGAAATGTGGGCATATAGACGGATGCTCGCTATTTGCTGGACTCAAAAAGTGGCCAATGACGAGGTTATCCGACAAGTCACGCAAAAACGTGAACTTTTGCAGACCGTCAACGGTAGAAAAGTTGCTTACCTGGATCATATCGTGGCCATGGGCCTCCGGAATTCAACCACTCGCTGGAAGAAGACGCTATAGACAAATAATATGCCTTTGTTGACCAAGTAGTCCATGGAGATAATATTATATACATAATATATAATTATGAATAATTTTTATGCGAATAGTGACATCTATTAGAAAAGGTTCTGAGTCTTTTAGTAAGATCGGTATTGAGCTTGATTGTTATTTAGCATGTTGTCATATGAATTAATTTAAATGATATTCTGTAGATGGCGTTGTTAAGAAACTCAACGCAATGATTCTACTTATACTGATTATCGTTGATGTTTTCCAATCAAATGAATTCACGTTACAGGTTGTTGGTCAAAACAACATCTGGTCGATCGTCGCGTCCAGCCACAAACACTCGCCGAAGGCTGAACTGGACTGGAGCGAAATAGAGGGATTGTTCTGTCAACAGGTATTTATATTATGTTGTGTTATATATTTTATAGATAGACTAGAGGACCCTAGAATGAATAGTCATAATATTTATTTCTTTAATCTTTTATCCTAATGAGTCTGTAGCTACACACTACAGAATACATACTTCGGCAATAAATTTTTGGAACGTACTTTGTTACTGCGCACTCGCGGAACGCGCTTTGATACTGCGCATTCGTGGAACGCGCTTTGATACTGCGCATTCGCGGAACGCGCTTTGATACGGCACAACCGTGTCGCCCGCGTCCCCGCACTCTTCTCTCGCCATTCATCAGTTGTGTATATATAGGTCTGCTTTTGTAGACTAAAGAGTATTAATCCAGACATCAGTTGCATCATCACTTCTCAGTTAAGATACTACCTCTTACAAGTCTTTAAAACTAAGCTATTTTGTATTTCATATGTTTCCTGTTTAATAAACAAAGTCACAAACATTAATTGACGATTTCAAAGTGCTGCTACAAATAGCAGAGCAGGCAAATGCGGATGTGGATAACTGATCATCACCTTCCATAGGCATTCACAACGCCAGAAGCGTCTCAGATGCGTTGCAAGCCTTTTGTGAACACACGCTCGTCTATTGAATGCCCCTATATCGTATTATACATACGTGGAATTACCGCAAGTGGAAAATCGTTTCACATTTGTACTTGTTGTGGCAGAAAACCGCGACTAAATCGCACGGTGGTAGACGGCCAGCCATCCAGATGGTGGGGATAGACCCTATTATTGATCAGTGATATAATAAAATTCAAAATTTCATGTTGTATTCACTGAGACGTCAGATACGTCGACAATAATGGAGGGCATACTCTCCGGCGCCAAGCCAGTCATATCCCCAAACTTGGCCGCGTACTGTGACGGCCGAAGTGCAGAAGATGGGCCTATCCTCGAGCGAAGTAAAGCGTACCTCCGAAAGGTCGAGATGGAGTAACGTCGTATCTGCTCTATGCCCCACCAGGGGGACTTAGGACGTTAATAAGTAGACGTAGAAGTGGTTAATCTTTTTAAATAATCACATGACAAAAAGTTAAACGCCGGCAATGCTTCCGTGACTCCTGCGGTGTCGCGGATGTCTATGGGCGGCGTTGATTGCTTTCCATCGGGCGACACGCTTGCTCGTTTGCCCTCCTGTCCCATGAAAAACAAGTTAATGGTTGAATAATTACCTGGTTCTTAATTTCAGATCCAACCAACTGGTTCCGCGAGCTCCTCACCGCGTCTCGGCCGCAGCCCCATCTGCGACAGCTCTGGTGAACGGAAACCTAGGAAGGAGTCCTCAGAGATCACTCTGTTGGATGGAAAGAGAAGCTTGAATGTCAACATATTCCTAAAACAATTCCGAAGGTAGAACACGATTGTGCAAAATTTATCAACTACTGATGCTTAAATGGTTTGGGCAATGGGTGCTTAGATGGTTTGGGCATATAGACAGAATGGATGTTACAAGATTGGTAAAAAAATTACGCTGCGGATGTGGATGAGATAGTCGGTAGGGGAAGACCAAGGAAAACATACCTTCACCAAAATGCCGAAGTTTTAGGAAAGGCCAGGTCAAGAGTACCCTTAACTTCAGCTTTCAGTTTAGTTCGGTAGCTAAGATACTTTTAAGGCTTTACTAAACAATGGTCGCAGATGTCTCCAGTGTTAAGCATTTCTTAGGGCGGACGGACAACCAATTGGCTCAGAGGTAGGGCACCCCGCCCGCAGAATCAATGGTCGCGGTTTCGATCACCACATCGGAGTAATATATGTATGGCCTACAGATATATACTCTGAATGGTAACACCACCAATACGCATCGAACAAGCGTGGTAAGTTGATGGCCGTTCCTCCAGGAATGGGCAGACCCGTGCTCAGCACTGGGTCATATATGGGCTGTGAACAAAAGGCGGTGATCACGTATCACCAGATGACCCGAATGCTCGTTTGCCTGCTGTACTGTAAAAAAAAGATACTACACATAAGAATTTTGAAGTGAAATTTATAATTATATTTTTACAGTTCCAATGAAGACATAATCCAACTAATCCGGGAAGGCTCCCATGATGACATCGGCACGGAGAAGCTGCGGGGCTTGCTGAAGATACTACCGGAAATAGATGAGTGTGAGATGCTAAAAGCCTTCACTGGTGACGTTACCAAACTGGGGAACGCCGAGAAGTTCCTGATACAACTGATACACCTGCCGAAGTAAGTCTACTTGATCTTTTCAGTGGTCTTTTAGTGCTCTTAGTTGACCATGTTTTGCTGGGTGAACGATTGAACATATGTTTACGTCCGATACGGGAACAGCATTGGTCACTGAATACGGAGGCCATCAAGCGATGATGATTGTACGGTGGTCCTATGTATACCATTTCGGCGGCGCCATCATGTTTCATCATCTAAATAGAATTGTATTCTCCCATAACAGCAGCAACCATTCAGTTGCTAGATTCTCCTCTCTATTTGACCATTGCTATGAATCATTTACATACATATATAGTCACACCTGTTTCCCTTAGGTAGGCACAGACCACAGATCTCCATCTGCTACGATCTCGGCATACTTTCCTTGCTTCCTCCACACTCATCACTCTATTCATGCAAGTTCACCTGTTAAGGGTATTCTTGACTTGGCCTTCCTTAAAAACTTCGGCAATTTGTTCAAGATATGAAAACACATGGTCTTCCTCTACCGACCCTTCCATCCACATCCGCAACGTAAATTTCTTTGACAGTCGTCTTTCATCCATACTCTCTATGTATTCACACTTGCGGTGTTCCCACGTAAATAGGGCGTTCAAGAGACGAGCGTCTCATCATCATCTCTGTCGCCTCCGGCGTAGCGGATATCTATGGATGGCGGTGACCACTTACCACCAGGTGACCTGAATGTTCCTTTGCCTGCTCTGTTGTCAAAGAAATATATTATATTAACTTAGTTGGAAAGGTTAAGAAAAATTCTAGTAATGTTAAAAACATTGCTAGTCTTCTTAAAAACGGAAGGTTATTCAAGAAGACTAGCAACTAGTTGATGGTGTCACCCCTGTCTCCCGTAAGGGTAGGCAGAGACCACAGATCTCCATCCGCTACGATCTCGGTATCTCTTATTATTCTCCTCATGCAAGCCCGCCGGTTGAGGGTACTCTTGACCTGGCCTTTCTTAAAAAGTTCAGCAATTTGATCAAGGTACGTTTTTCGTGGTCTTCCTCTTCCGGCCCTTCCTTCCACATTCGCAAGGTAAATTTCTTTTGCCAGTCGTCTCTCATCCGTCCTCTCTATATGTCCAAACCATCTAAGCATCCCTTATCCCAATACTACATTGGAACCTTCAAAAAACAAGCCTACACATTTCTCAAAGGCCGGCAACGCTTCCGCAATGGCTTTGCGGATGTCTATGATCGGCGTTGATTGGTTTCCATCAGACACGCCTGCTCGTTTGCCTTCCTATCCCATATTATTGCAATAATTCATGTTCACACGTTTCAGTTATAAGCTACGCATAGAATGCATGCTCTTGAAAGAAGAGTGGCCGTCCACGGCGGGCTACTTGGAAAGTGCTATCAATGCTATTCTAGTCGCTGGTGATGATCTGATGTCCTCAAGAGCTATACAGGTAATATTGTTAAAAAAATATATCCGATAGAGTTAATATTTTTTTTCATTCATTCATTCATTCATTCATTCATTTCACAATTCTAGAACATCACTCTTAACTCTAGAACGTTATTAATGGAGTCAGGCGTTACTTTGCGGAAATCCATCACTATATGGACAGTCAGAAGTTTTACTTAGCTAAGATCCGCGACAAATGCTTGTCGCGGATCTTAGCTAAGTAAAACTTTTGACTGTCCATCTAGAACGTCACTTTTAACAGTTTAAAATAAAATAATTAAAAATAATCGGAGGCAAACATGAGGACTGCCGACAGAAGTGAAAACCTAAAACTGAATTTTAAAATTTCAAACTAATTGTAATATTATATATATTAAAAAATGTAAGTCTTAATAATATATGAATAAATAAATAATATATAATTAATTTTGTAATAATATATATCTTCAGCATTAGCATGTTGCTGACGCGAACCCATAGATTTTTTTCCCTATCCAGAATCGTGTAACGCAGCTTGTTGTCTCAATCAGCACACCGTCAGCATAGAGCTTCGAGATTCCCACGATCCTCAGGATTGAGGGAGACTATAATCATTTGATTTTACACCTGCAAATGTAGGATTAACACGTTGCGTACCGCGTCACCCGTACTTGGGTGACGGGCATGCGTCTATAATGCCCGCGTCACCCAAGTGCGGGTGACGCTTTTTTTGTTGAAGTTAAATAAGATTTTCAGTTGTGTTTTGAAAATAAATCTAATGAAACAAGTTCTGAAGTGACATACTATTTTTTATTAATTTATATAGGATAACATATTATACTATGTCGCATGAAATTACTGGTGTGTTTCATAAAAAGTATGCTTCTCAACTGAATAATCTATAATACCTGCAGTGAGATCCCGTACGTTTATCGCTTTCCAGGAAAAGCGATAAACGTTTCAAAATCCAAAATAAGTTACTTACCAATAAGATTATTTCGGAACAAAACAATGTATCAATTACATAGGTCGATGTTCTGATCTACTCGAGTTACGTTGTCGGTATTCCCGCATATCTCTCCGCCGAGAGAAAAGCCTGGGCCGGCGGGAAACTTAACGCAATCACGCTTGGTACGCAAAGTGTTATTGGAGTCAGACGTTACTTTGCACAAATCCATTATTATGTGGACAGTCAGAATTTTTACTTGGCTAAAATCCGCGACAAGCAGGAAAAAGCAGAAAAATTATGTGTATTTTTGTGGACTCTATGAAAAACTAGCGCTAAGACGGTATCTTAACGGTAGTCTTCCGTAGAGTCTACTACCTGATGACATCCCGTGTTGAGGCGAAAAGAAAAAATATTTTTAGCTTTTGTTTGCTTATCGCGGATCTAAATCAAGTTAAAATACTGACTGTCTAACTGCAAATGTACGCTATTTTCCAGGAGGTGCTATACATAGCTCTGATCGCGGGCAACTTCCTGAACGCGGGGGGCTACGCCGGCGGCGCGGCGGGAGTCAAGCTGTCGTCCCTGCAGAAGCTGTCCGACATCCGCGCCAACAAGCCGGGCATGAACCTCATGCACTACGTCGCTATGGTGAGCCACCGTGACCGTCCGTCATTAACATACATACGTACATACAGTCACGCCTGTCTCCCCGTTGGGGTAGGCAGAGACCACAGATTTCCATCCGCTACGACCCCGACACACCCCCCTTGCCTCCTTCACACTCATCCATCCTCACTGTCACATTCATCGTAGCGAAACGGCTCCGTTCGTCGCTTCCCGCCCTCGCGGGAATCAGGACGTCACGGGTGGCGAACCACGTCGCCGTCATTTTTTAACCAATTAGGTATATTAAGATTCGTCTTAGTGAATCCCACGAGCCGCAAGGGAGGATGGAGGTCAGCCCCAGCAGAGCCCAGCATGCTGAGGTAAGGCACTGTAGCACCCGGGGAGCCCGATCCCGGGACGGTTGGCACGCTTGCGACTAAGCTCGCCCCTAGCCGCGCATGCTTTGGCACGGCAGACCGTGGATTGGCTGAGAAGAAGGGAAAAGGATAGAGAAGAAAGGAAATGGCAGGAGAAAGAAAAGATGGATTTAGACAGGATGATAGGGATATGATACAACGGGAACGGAAGACGAGGAGTGATACTATAGTAGCTCGGAGGGCCGGCGTCGCGTACATGTGTACCAATACTACAGAACAAGCAAGCAGAACAAGCAGCTAGGCAAAGATACTCCCTGACCTTTCGTCAGGGAGTATCTTTATGGATATTTGTTCATTTATTTATTTACAATATCATGATACCACAGCGCTTAGATGAAATTACAAAAAAATATATAATAGAGATCTCTACGTGTGCCATTGCAGATCGTAGCCAGGTGGAAGCTCTCCACCTCTTCTGGTGACATACGAAGTTAGGGGGGGGAGGACGTTTCATTTTCCACCGCCCAACCCTCTATTCAGCTGGGCTTTTATCAAAAGCCTTGTGCGGCGTATTTGTACGTACGTGTAGTTTTTACGAGGAGGAGAGTGTATTTTAGAGTGAAGGAAGGAGAGTGTATTGTAGAGTAGAGGAAGGAGAGTGTCTTGTAGAGTGTATGTCTGTGAACGGATTTCGGATCAGATTTCAATATAAAATAGTTTACAGGAGGAAATACATTTATTATGAATTTCCGTAGTTTAATAATGTCGTCATTGCTCTGAATATTCGTTGTATTTTCCAGCAAGCCGAACGAAAAAACAAGGAGCTAGTGCACTTCGCTGACGATATCCGAGTCCTGGAGGAGGCAGCCAAGGCCAGCGTTGAACAGCTCTACAACGAGATCAAGACCTTGGAGACGAGGATCGGCACGCTGAAAAGGGACATCCAGATGCCAACAACGCCACAGGATATAAAAGATCAGATGGGCGACTTTTTACTTGTAATAACCATTTTATTGTATATATAGAGAGTATTTAAACACAATAACGCTTGCTAAGGAATTTAGATTTTTTAGAATTTCTCTCTTCTCTTTCTTTAAGGTGAAAGTCTCTGTTTTCTTATTGTTTCTCTTCTCGTTTTACTAATTTTTATTTTTCTACATTTTCTGATTACGTAATTCCCAAAAAAATATGTTAATTAAAAATGT
Source organism: Baronia brevicornis (assembly GCA_031353405.1). Classification (NCBI taxonomy): domain Eukaryota; kingdom Metazoa; phylum Arthropoda; class Insecta; order Lepidoptera; family Papilionidae; genus Baronia; species Baronia brevicornis. Next base: position 51,144 of record JASFAT010004080.1, read on the forward strand.
CTTTTAAGTCATGTGTTACCTTATTATGATCTTACTGGTATTACATGGTTTTTATAGGTTGCAGAAAGAGAGGTGTCAGCTTTGAACAAGGACATGGAAGAAGTGGAAAGTATGAGGAAGCAATTGGCGGAGTTCTTCTGTGAGGATCCAGTCGCGTTCAAACTTGAGGAGTGCTTTAAGGTAATTTAGCATTTATCAATCATCCGATCATATAAGTTATTTAAAGCCCTAGGTTTTTTATATACTACAAAAGTCACATTTAATTAGGGCGTTGTTAAGTTTATATTATATAGAATTCTTTAAGTCTTTAACTTTTTAAAAATTTAAAAAAAAACTGTTCTTAAAGTTCACCCTGACAATAATTAATATTTTACTTATACTCTCTTTCTTCACAGACACAAACGCCCCCATCGCGCATACGCAACACGCGTACCATACGCAACACGCGTACCATACGCAACACGCGTACCATACGCAACACGCGTACCATACGCAACACGCGTACCATACGCAACACGCGTACCATACGCAACACGCGTACCATACGCAACACGCGTACCATACGCAACACGCGTACCATACGCAACACGCGTACCATACGCAACACGCGTACCATACGCAACACGCGTACCATACGCAACACGCGTACCATACGCAACACGCGTACCATACGCAACACGCTTACCATACGCAACACGCGTACCATACGCGCACACACATACGCACACACACCCACACCATATTACACGTATATAATGTTCTTGATCTACCGTCCTGACCAACGAATCTCTATATATTTTTACCATAAGTTATTATAATTAAAAATGTAAGCCCGTAATTGGCTCCAGAAGTTTTCAATAACTTATATATGTGTTAGCATATGGTATACTATGGATTTTGTATGATAATAAATCAATAGCCATTCTTTATATATATCTTATGACTTTTGCGATAAGAAGTTCGATATTTTTTTTTAAAGAATTTTTAAAAAAGTAATATTAGGTGGCAGAAGCATTTCTAACCTTTGGGAAGGTGTAGACTTATTTTTTGAAGGTCCTAATATTGTGTCGTGGTGTATGACTTCTAGTTAATTTAGTTATCACCATCATTGTAATAAGGGCCGATAAAATCCATCGGGTTGACGTGGCCTGAAGTGAAGCGCGTCGCTCAAGACCGATCCCAATGGAGAAGCACTGTGGACGCCCTCTGCCCCACCTCGGGGACATAGGACCATAAGAAGATCATTGTATTGAGGTCAAGTTTAACACGTCTCCCACTTGGTACATTGCAGACGTTCGCATCGTTCTGCAGCAAGTTCCGGAGTGCGGTGGCGGACAACGAGAGACGGCGGGCGCACGATGAGCAGGCGGCCGCCCGCAGGCGGGCACGCGACGCGGCGCGCGACGCCGCTCGCACGCGTGCAGGTAATTTGGGTCAGCTGATAAGTATGCTGTTTAACACGTTCTGCGGGGGGCGTGACCCACCGGTGGGTCACACTGGACTTCTGTGGGGGGCGTGACCTACCGGTGGGTCGCACTTGACTTCTGTGGGGCGGCGTGACCTACCGGTGAGTCACACTTAACTGTTCTGTGGGGCCACCATTTCATCAAGACGTATCGTGACATGCTGAATTTAGATTATAGATAATATCCATCAAATAAAAGAAAAAGATTGGATTGATTAAAAGTTTTAGAGGACTTTTCCCGCCAACTTACATCAGCGACGTTGTGTTTTTGTTTCATTTTCACAATCTTATATTATTATCAGTTATATTGTTTAATTGTGGAGGCGTATTATGCAATATAGTTCGTTTAAGGTGTATAAGTGAAGTGATATGATATAAATGCGTGTGTCGTGACTTTTTGTTGATTGATAGTTACAGTCATCATTTTATCAAAACGTAACGTGACAAGTTGACTAGTATATTTCATTCATTCATTCATTCATTCATACATTCATTCATTTGAATGAATGGCTTTCAATAGTGCCAAAATAGCACGAATGATTTCGCCTAAGTTGACTGAAAAAGTCCATAGGAGGTTTTGGTAGAATAGCCACCATTTTATCAAGACGTAACTTGACGAGCTGACTAGTTTTTTCAAGAGACAAGACAAGAGAGAGAGATTTGATATTATTGTATTTTACTTGACAATCGCATAAGAGTTATAGCTAAATACCAGCAAAGAAAACAAAAAAATGAGATTAGAATGCGATTTTCTAAAGGCATTTATAGAGATATTATTTTTGCAATTTCCAGCTGGCAGCATGTGCAGCACACCTGTATCTGAGTGCGAGTCCCTGATGGAATCACTTCTGCTGGACATCAGGAACGGTCTAGGAAGGCGGTCGCTGAGGAAACCGCACGATCCATCGCCGTCGCCCGGTACTATGTCATTTTACATACATACATACATACATACATATCGTCACGCTTGTTTCCTGTAGGGGTATGCAGAGATCACAGATCTCCATCCAATACTATCCCGGCGTACTTGCAGGGAGCAAGGAAAAGGTCCCTGCTCCCTCCACACTCATCACTCACATCAATATATAACTCTTTCCATTCAAGTACCACACTACCGCAGAAAACCGACATCTGAGAGCGCTTCGTCCACTGAGCGGTTGAGTTCGGAATCCCCCCCTCCCATAACGACACTTTCCTTAAAGGCCGACAACGCTTCTGCACCTCCTATGGCGCTGCAGATGTTTGTGGTCGGCGTTGATTGCTTTCCATCAGGTGTCCCGCCTCCCCGTTTGCCTTCCTATCCCATATAAAAAAAATCTTTGGAAAGAGCTATCTATTACTTTAACCGACCGATTGGCTCAGTAGCGGAGCCCTCCGCCCGCGGAGTCAATGGTCGTGGTTTCGATTCCCGCATCGGAATAAATATTAATATGGATTTTTAAATGTTTATTCCGAGTCTGGTAACCCCCCAATCCGCATTTCCTTTCCTGCCCCTTCCTTTCTTCTCTATCCTTTCCCTTCCTCTCCGCCAATCCACGGTCTGCCGTGCCAATGGATGCGTGGCTAGGGGCGAGCCTAGTCGCAAGCGTGCCGATCGTCCCGGGGTTGGGCTCACCCGGGGACTATGGTACCTTACCTCAGCATGCAGGGCTCTGCTGGGGCTGACCTCCATCCTCCCTTGCGGCTCGTGGGATTCACTAAAACGAATTAAATATACCTAATTTGTCGAAAATGACGGCGACGTGGTTCGCCACCCGTCACGTCCTGATTCTCACGAGGGCGAAAAGCGACCAATGACGAGCCGTTTCGCTGCGATGAATGGCAGCGGATTGAGCTCGTGGTCTCCGCCAACCCCTGCGGGGGATAGGCGTGAATATATATATATATTACTTTAACAGTTGTTCAGAGAACAATGCTAATGGTTGTCAACTCTTTCTCTTTACGTTCAGATGTGACTCCGACGGGAAGCCTGCGGCGTCGATCGCGCGCCAGCCCTGATGCCGAGGACGGGCTTCTGGAGTTTCTGCGCAACGCCTCCCCCGCCGCGCCCGACCTTCGAGAGCGCTCAGCCTGGGGTAGTCTGGGTAACCACTGTTTTTTTTTTATTTTAACTGTGCCATGAACAAATAAACCCAAATTTACAGGTCAGTCAGTAGCGTCACTTGCCGGCACTTTTGTGATTTCATTATATGTATAAATGTGTATGTATGTATAAATATATGTGTTATGTATGTTTGTACTTATTTATATGTATTTATATTTGTCTCCTTGCCAAGCTCAAAGTCGCTCAGAGGGCTATGGAGAGAGCTATGCTCGGGGTTTCTCTGGTGGACAGAATTCGAAATGAAGAAATTCGCCGGAGAACCAGACTCACCGACATTGCTCTTCAAGTTAGCAGACTGAAGTGGCAATGGGCTGGACACGTTTGTCGGAGAACCGACAATCGTTGGAGTAGACGAGTGCTGGAGTGGAGACCGCGACTCGGCAAACGTAGTGTGGGACGCCCTCCTGCTAGATGGAGCGACGATCTGCGCAAGGCGGCTGGCGGAGACTGGATGCGTGTAGCCGAAGATCGGGCTAGGTGGCGCGCCTTGGGTGAGGCCTATGTCCAGCAGTGGACTGCCGCGGGCTGATATATATATATATATATATATATATATATATATATATATATATATATATATATATATATATATATATATATGTATTACAAATTTGAATAATGACCGGATCGAAAGGTGTCAGCACGGGGCCTGCCTAGTGAGATCTACTATGCTCCATCCAGCTTCATCTGTAAATTGTCGTAAATAAAATAAAATAACTAAATAAATGATATTCCTTAAAAAGCTTAATGTATCACCAGCCAAAATCAAATTATCTTTTCAACACTGTGTTCATCCTACGGTTGTCCGGACGAAATCGCTATTAGCGATAAGACCGCCATTTGTATATAAATATTACAATCAATAATTGTATAACTTTGTTTTTGGTGTATGTACAATAAAGAATATATCTATCTGTCTTAGGTTTTTACTTAAATACCATTCGTTAATATTATTTAGTTATCATTTTATTAGACGACCGATTGGCTCAGTGGCGGGGCCTTCCGCCCGCGGAGTCAATGGTCGCGGGTTCGATTCCCGCATCGGAATAAATATTTATATGGATTTTTAAATGTTTATTCCGAGTCTGGTAACACCCCCAATCCACATTTCCTTTCCTGCCCCTTCCATTCTTCTCTATCCTTTCCCTTCCTCTCCGCCAATCCTTACCTCAGCATGCAGGGCTCTGCTGGGGCTGACCTCCATCCTCCCTTGCGGCTCGTGGGATTCACTAAGACGAATTTAATATACCTAATTTGTCGAAAATGACGGCGACGTGGTTCGCCACGCGTCACGTCCTGATTCTCACGAGGGCGAAAAGCGACCAATGACGAGCCGTTTCGCTGCGATGAATGGCAGCGGATGGAGCTCTGTGGTCTCTGCCAACCCCTGCGGGGGATAGGCGTGAATATATATATAGTTATCATTTAATTATTATAATTCTTTTTCCGCAGCACATATATGATCGCCACATAAGTTTTATTCTCACACTATATTATAACATGTAACTTTGTGGTGTTAAAATAAATGATTATTATTATACAATAAATCTGCAGGCCATGGATCGAACCCGCGACCATTGACTCCATAGCCGGGGCCCCGTCACTGAGCGAATGATTTATTTTGTCTTTTTTAAATTATTTGTGATAATGTTTTTTTATTTTCACTCAACTCCCCTGCATCTCTCTACTACTTTTCTTTGTCTTGTCTGGCGTTCAGTTCGCCTTATGTACCTTTCGTGCATTGAAGCTTAAATAAATAAATAGGATGAGATGATACCTCGACTTGGATTGCTATATTTCCTACAGGAAAGGATACTGGTTAAGCCTGAGGATGAGTGTCATATTGTGTCGTATTCATCAGCTATTTGCTTAATGCGTCAGATCGTTCCTGGTCCCGTCGCGGCGCCGTCCGCGCCCGCCTGGAGATCCCGGACCGGGAGAGGGAGCGACCCTCCTCCCCCGCGCCACCCCCGTCCCCCGCGCCGCCCGACCACAACGAACGGACGCCCGAAGTCACCCCCGCCAGTCCCGCGAGTCCCGCCATCGGCGCTTCAGGCACCAAACCCAAGTGAGTCATGATTTATTTTGATACTTTTTCCTTTAGCCGGGCGCAAGCGAAAAATCGCCAAATACAGTAGAATTCCGTCAAATTTCTTGCAACCTAATCAAAAAGCGCCACCACGCCCGATCTTTGGCTTCACGCATCCAGTCTCTGCTATCTGGTGATCGGTAAGACCAAAGTTTTAAGAAACAACTATTAATATTGTCTATAGATGCCTAGATCCAACATCAGTCGGTAGCCAGAGCCCCTCTATAAATCAATAAGTGTTTGCGCTGGACTAAGAGACTGTAACTCTCTATAAGACCAATAATAACTGAAGCAATTTCAATATTTTCAGAGAATGGAGGCAGAAGATCGAATCATGGTTGAGGGCGAACAGTCAAGAAGAGAAGAGAGATGCAGAACTTCGCGAGCGCGCCAGGCGATTGCAGGCTAATAGGCGCTCCTTGGAAAACGACTCCGGTAATATATAATATTCTAATTAACAATGATCTGAATGTTTTTAATAGAGAGTATTAAAGGCAAACGAGCAAGCGTGTCGCCTGAAGGAAAGCAATTAACGCCGCCCATAGAAGTCTGCAACATTTATAATTCCAGAAGCATCTCCTTCTGGCTTTTGGGTAACGTGTACACTTGTTTTTGAAGGTCCTTATGTCGTATCGGTTCGCAAATACCACTCAAGGAAGACAATAGAAGAATGGCGACACACCTCACATCGCTAAACAGACCATGGAGCTTCTTTATGGGATAGGAAGGCAAACGAGCAGGCGTGTCACCTGATATATGTGTGCCATAGGTAGTGCGGAAGCGTTGCCGACCTTTAAGCAAAGCGTCAATATGAGAGAGGGAGAGGGAGATTGGGAGGGACGAAGTGCGGTAGCTAAACTACCACTCAGACGCCGGTTTTCTGCAGGAATGTGTTTCTTTTTCCTTCTTCCCCGGGCGAGCCGGCTCATTTATGCTACAGACAAATAATTATTATGCCATTCTTAACAAAGTATTCGTCTGAAACGTAACTCTACCACTAGTCAAAAGTAATAAGCCGTTTCGGCGACATTCCTTGCCGGATCTCATCCCTATGTATTTTTTTTCTACGGGAGTACTTCAAAAGTATTTAAAAGTTTAATAGTAGTTTGTACTCCTCATAGAGTCTTAAGTCTTGGCCGCGGGTTCGATTTTCGCACAGTCTGGTAACCCTGCCAATCCGCATTGGACAAGCGTTGTGAGTTAAAAATGTCCGTTCCTCCAGAAATGGAGAGGCCCGTGCTCAGCAATGAGACATATGTGAGCAGTGAGACACTGTAGAAAAAATATAGAGTATCAAAGTCTTTTTTATTTGTTTCTAATAACATTCTGCGTTGTCATCCGTAGAGAGCGAAAGAAGTACAACCCTGGACCCCCTGCCCGAGGGTCGGGCGGAGTGGCGGCCTGCCGTGTTGCCCGACAGCGACGTCGTGAAAACCATCGAGGCTGTGGAAGGTACGCCACTACCATAATCGACCTTAAGGAGTTTGCTTTTTTATAAATAGGCAAACGAATAAACAAATATAATAGTACAAATTGCGGTAACGCAATAAAATTTAATATAACGGATATTCATCATTCATTCACTATCATTTAACGGATATTCTCTGAGGGAGTGGAATTTCTTCGATCGAGTACATCCATTCGGACTACCATGGATCTTCGACTGAAAAAACTACAATATAATAAACAATAATCAACTTTCATATTTTATTTCAGATGTGCAACCACCAAAGAAAGATATCAGGGTACCCTGGAGGAAGACTGAGGAGAATGAAGAGATGAGAAGATTGCGTAGACAGAGATCGCGACAGCAGATAGAGAGTTCACAGCCTCTCGTATCAATAACGGAAGAGGAGAAACGAAAACTACCGGACATCACAGTCACCAGCGAGAAGGACGTGAGGTTGGAAAAGACGGACAGAGTCGAAATCGATTCCGACAACATTGAAACACCACCAGCCCAACGAAAACTGTTTAACCCACCACCAGACAAAGAGCCGTGTCGGAAATTCCAACCAGCATTGAGCGAAAAAAGTCCCAGTATAAGCAAACCGATATTAAGCGAAAAGGGTTCCGCTGAAATGCGGGATTTGTGTCAAGAGATATTAGGAGACGGACAATTTGACAGGTTCTCTGCGGCCAGAAGAACTAGGCGTTATAAGAGAAACACTGAGGCCAGTTCGCCGGAAGAGGAGAAGAAACTTGATAGTCCGACAGAATTGGTGGCGGAAACTCAAGTTATTAGGCCATCCAAGTTGGAAGTGCAAGCCTCATATGCTGTTGATACTTCTAAGGGGGTCGCGACATCAATAGAAGCAGTAGTAAAAGACGACAAAGAGCACAGACTAAAACGTTGGCAGGATAGACTTAAAAGCCAAAGTACGGACAAAACGCCCACCAAAGAAACTAAATCGCTGCCATACTCGAGGATGAGAAGACAAACATCGATCAATCAAGAAGACGTGCAAAAAGCAATCAGAGAACTTAAATCACCAACGGAGACACCCACAGGAGTTTGGTCAAGGAATGCATATAGAAAATCTATGAATGCTAAAATAGAGAAGATACCCGTAGCGACACCTTCAGAAAGAACAACCTCGCCGAGAATTCCAAAAGTAAAGAGCGAGCATGAATTAAATGATGAAGGTTTCGAAGAAACGCAGAGTCTCAACTCTGAAAGCGCATCGCAAGGTGCCTCCTCAGGTTGCAACATTGAATGCGAATCTCCGATTCCGAAAAAAGAGAAACCCCTCGAAGCCCCAAAGAAAATCTCAACCAAAGAGGCTAAACCGCCACACAGAACTCCCCTAGATACAAGACGAACCCTTCCAAAGAGGGCCAGCTCTCTAAGGGTGGAACGGTCTACCTCTCGAGCGTCACTGCGTAGTTCTAGAAGCTCCTTGAACAGTTCAGCTTCTGTAGCTACAGTGAAAAGGGCACCTCCTGTTCCAAAACCGACTCCTAAACCCACTCCAAAGCCAGTATTGCCTAGAATGCCAGCTTCCCGGTCTTCATCAAGCGGCAGTTCTGTGGGGGCAGCAAGACCACCGATAAAGACTGCAAACAGAACTTCGGGTTTCATGAGACCCACACAAGCGTCGAAGGGAAGAGGAACAACAGGCGCCGTGCAGTCTACCGTGAGGGCCAGTGCTAAGTGAACCAAATTTAATTGTGTACAGGAAAACTTAAGACTTTAGTTGCATACTCCTGGTGACTTGTATACTATTCGCTAACAACCATCAAGTCTCCATGTGAATCCAAGTCAATGACCAGAGTAAAATATTATAAGTATTAAAAAAAATTAAAAAAGTAAACAGTAATTAATAAATATTATTATTGGGACCTTCAGACGCTCAAGGTGCTAGAATCTCATCAATATAATGAAATCTGAAGCTTTCAATGACTGATTTTTTTAATCTTTTAAAGTTAAATAGATCTGTTATTATATAAATAAATAAAAAAATGATGATCAAACGATTGACCCGTACGTAATTTATATTTTTATATTAACATTGACATGAACAAAGCGAATGTATTATATTTGTGTGATTTAAATTATTGTGCCACGACTAAGTACGGGTATTTTCATATTTTTGTTTATTTACCAATATTTCGGTGTCAGCCATCTTTGTTTTAAATAGATTAAAATATTTACAATAGATTTTGTAAGCATTAAAAAGTTAAAGTAATTTTTTCACTTCTATATTATAATAATAACTTTAATAATTGATATACATATCTACATTTCTTATTATATTGTATATTCTTTCAATTCAAAGACATGAATGATCTGAATTTATAATTAATAGTCACTTTTTTATTATATTGTGATCAAATATTTTGTAGTCACAAAGTTTACATTCACTGCATGTAATAAAAATAAAAAAACATTAAATATAGGGCTTAACACCAATTATTGTATGTGTTTAATTACTAAACGAAGTACAATAAATTTTTATATATTCACATTGAACTGGTTTTTTTTTATTTTTAAATTATCACCTTGTTGTAATATTGAAAAAACAACGGTAAGATTGCAAATTCCATGCCAAAAACATTTGGCGGAAAATGATTCTCACAATTCCGTAAAAGATTTAACGAGACAATCATAATATAAAAAAAGATGACGATGACAGACCAAAACAATGTTGGCAACCTGAAAAATAGCGGTGATCGTACCAGAGGCGTAAGTTATCGCACCTCACAAAAATTATCGTACATGCTAAAATAAGACATTGCGACCGACGCGTAATTTTTCAAATTTTTTGAATTCAATCCATCAATTATTAAATTTATTCATACACGTAAAATTGACAAAATATGTAATATCGACACTGAGTCTCTCTATGTCGTCACAAAAAGCTCTCATAATATCTAAGCTTTAAATTCGTTTAGTTTTTTTTTTTATATTTCAATATTATCGTACATTAGCGTACGATAATGAATCATTATCGTACATCTTATATTGATATGAAATTATTGTATACATGTACGACAATTATTGTACGGTTGCCAACACCTGACTAAAAGTATATTTTCGAAGTTTTTTTTTTTTTTTTTATATTCACGCCTATCCCCCGCAGGGGTTGGCAGAGACTCCATCTGCTGCCATTCATCGCAGCAAAACGGCTCGTCATTGGTCGCTTTTCGCCCTCGTGAGAATCAGGACGTGACGGGTGGCGAACCACGTCGCCATCATTTTCGACAAATTAGGTATATTAAATTCGTCTTTAGTGAATCCTACGAGCCGCAAGGGAGGATGGAGATCAGCCCCAGCAGAGCCCTGCATGCTGAGGTAAGGCACCATAGTCCCCAGGGAACCCGACCCCGGGACGATCGGCACGCTTACGACTATGCTCGCCCCTAGCCACGCATCCATTGGCACGGCAGACCGTGGATTGGCGGAGAGGAAGGAAAAGGATAGAGAAGAAAGGAAGGGGCAGGAAAGGAAATGGGGATTGGGGGGTTACTAGACTCGGAATAAACATTTAAAAATCCATATAAATATTTATTCCGATGCGGGAATCGAACCCGCGACCATTGACTCCGTGGGCGGAGGGCCGCGCCACTGAGCCAATCGGTCGTATTTTCGAAGTTTGACCACAGATAATAACTACTTACAGACTATTAAAAATAAGTAATATTTAACATTGACAATATTTTTCTTAGTTACCAGGTTTACAGTAAAACTGTTAGGATTATGAAAGTCAAAACCCAATAAACATTTTCTTGATAATGCAATATATTAAATTAATTACATGTCACTTGCGATTGCAATATAACTATTAAATAATGGGGTGAACCTTCTAGATGGCATTTCAAATGTGTATGTACAATTTATTACAATGTGTCAAATATTCGTTGTATTTGAGATGTGTTAAATTATAAAAATAGAAATATCATATATACTTTATATTAAATATGATAACAAACATAAGAGGAACAAAGAATTTATTTACTAGTTTATTAAACTATTTATAATAGCCCCCCATCGACTAGTTCACGAACTAAATCAGTCATCTTCTTCCTGCATTCCTCGTTCGATGTCCACACTGGCTTTAGACAGTCGTGAGATGCTGTGAGCTCGCTCTCCTGTAATTTTATGTAATAAAGAAAATTGTATAATCGACTGTCAAATCAGCCACAAAACTTGAAACAAAGCCTATTAATTATGCACCGTTTAATCTCATAAGTGTCCTGTGCATTCTATTCCTTCCTTATCTCAATCGCACTGATTAACCTCCTTCGTGTCTTCTCCCTTCTACGTGACATTGGCAAAATCATCCGTGCTATTTTGGCACAATTGAAAATTAATTCAAATGAATGAAAGCCTATTAAAACGGATTAATTTTTCTAAAAAACAATGTGATAAATTTATTTGTTTGTGTATATTGTATGAATTTAAAGCAAAAACATTTTGAGGCCGTGGATTGAAATACAGAACGCACTTATGAACGAGGGATAGAGATGCGTTTTATGACAGTGGAAGATTATTGAAGTAGTTTGATAAATAATAAGTGAGCAAAATAATTATGGGTATTGTATAGAAGTTTGTAAAAATTTCGAAATGAGATATCGACCAAAAAAGCAAAAAAGTAGTAAAATGCTATAATTAAAACTAACCACCAAAGCTAAAAATATCTTAAGATATTTGAAAAAAAATGTATCTGATCGCTCAAAAACAGTCAGTTTCAACGCTGTACAAAATTTTATATTAGTCATAGAGAAAGCAAACGAAAGTGTACCGAGATTGTAGCATATGGAGATCTTTGGTCTCGGCCTACCCCTAAGAGAGACGTGATGATTTGTATGTGTTTACACAATATTTTTTTTCTTTTTTTGATATCGATATCATTTACAGCGTTTTCGCTTTTTTACGTCGATGTGTTTGTAGTGAAGATAATGTGGGAAGTTAGGCACTAACTTTAGATTGGTACAGGTTCGGTGCCTCATCACTGTCACAAGTCATTATGGGATACATGTCTAGTGCCATGCCGAGACCGAAACGGCTGCTTTTTTTGAATTCATCCTGCAACCTAAACCAAGAAACTGAAATTTTATAACTTTTTAGAAAACAAAAAGCCTTAAAATTTAATGTTCAGTAATTATAGATATTATATTTTTCATTAATTTGTGATTTTATTAACATTATTCAAAATTTTCTATTTTGAAATTGTTAGATTATTAACTTTTAACGACAACACTTATACTTCAAATTAGTTTAATAACAAAATAATAGATGGCGCTGTAATCTAATTAATATTTATTATTTTTTAGAACTCACATTTCATTTAAAACATCTTTGTTCAAGCTGCCATGGAATGCGGAGTCTTCATCGCTCATTTCCACCAGCCTCCTGTGCAGCTCGTCAGAATAGTATTCGAGCAGAGATGTTAGATGTTCCGCTCTCTGGTCTCGGTTTAGACACAGATACACTAAGTATGCTAAGTCCAGAGCTGGGGACGCGTAGCGGACCAGTTGGAAGTCCACTATATACATCTGAAAACATAATTATAAATACATTATTCATTTTAAATATGTTTTATTTTTCTTTACTGATGACAATTAGCTATAACTTTTTTGCCAGTGTTAAGTAAAGTAATAAAAAGTATCTTGAAATATAAATTCAGCTTGTGACAACTTGTATGATTAAGAAAATGGTGGCCGATCTACCAAAATTTGCATGGACTTTTGCAGTCAACTTAAAAAGTCACGGTACACGCACTGAATTTAATTTACTCCACTTGTACGCCTTAATCGAACTATATTGTATAACACGCCACTAGAATTTAAACAATGTAATTTATAATAACATAAAATTATGAAAACAACGTCACTGTTGTAAATTGGTGTGAAAAGCCCTTTCAATGTGTTTTTCTTGTTGTATTAAACCTAAGTTTTTTTTTCATATCAATCAATATCAATATCAACCTGCGGCAGTCCACGGCTGGACATAGGCTTCACTCAAAGCGCGCCACCTAGCCCGATCTTTGGCTATACGCATCCAGTCTCTACCAGCCGCCTTGCGCAGATCGTCGCTCCATCTAGCAGGGGGGCGTCCCACACTACGTTTGATGAGTCGCGGTCTTCACTCCAGCACTCGTCTATTCCAACGATTGTCGGTTCTCCGACAAACGTGTCCAGCCCATTGCCACTTCAGTCTACTAACTTGAAGAGCTATGTCGGTGACTCTGGTTCTCCGGCGAATTTCTTCATTTTGAATTCTATCCACCAGAGAAACTCCGAGCATAGCCCTCTCTATAGCCCTCTTAGCGACTTTGAGCTTGTAAAGGAGACGGACTGACCACGTTTCAGCACCGTATTAATTTAGAATAAAATCTTAAAAAGTAAGAAGTAGACCAACCGTCGGTATCCACGTTTCAACAATGTAATAACAGTACAGGCAGTTACACTGGTTGAAAACTTTGTGTATGAACGATTAAATATGTGTTTATTTTAAATCACCTCAGCTATATCACCGTCCACATATCGGAACAGTATGTTATTGGTCCAGCAGTCTCCGTGGCAGATCACAGCAAGTGGTTCCCTTGGTGCCACTATATCCACCATGTGTTGGAAGAAGGTGTCTTCACTGCAAAACTGCCGAAACTTCTCCAAATATACATCTTTATCTTCGGAATCCTTGAGCTCCTCTTCGACCATAGCGATCGCGTTACGAATAGCTTCGGTGTAATAGCTTTTGAAGTAATCATCGTTTTCTGGTACGAAGAATACTGGAAACATAAAACTATAGACGAGGCACGCAAACAAGCAAGCGGGTAACATGATGATAAGACAACCGCGACCCATGAATACCTAACTAACCTTTTTAATCTTTTCTCAGTGAGCGCATCCTGTGACAGGACACATTAAAAACTTCTCCTGTTCTTCTGTGTCGTAGGATGCACCACAGATTGATTGAAACATACTGACCCATCTTAAAAATAATTTAAAACATGCAGATACTTCCAGTCCGCTTATACAAAACGGTCATAAGACCGATACTAATGTACGCTGACCTTGAAAGAAGAAACCAGGCTTCTGGTCACTGAGCACAAGATACTCAGAAAAATACTGGGACTACTGCGAAGGGAAAATGGATCTTGGAGAGATTGAGAAGTAGTGGCCCAACCCATCATCATAAGCAAGATTAAGATACAAAGATTCCGTTGGTTGGGCCACGTTATATGCATGGTAGAGGATAGAGCCGTGAAACGCGTCTATCTGGGGCGGCCCAAGGCGCCCGTCGCCTGATCGGTCGTCCTAGGTACTGTAGTGATACATTAATAAAGTATCAATAACGTATAAATTAACATTTTATTTGAATATAATAAAATCTCATTTATTATATTACATTTTTGAACATTTGTAATTTTAAAATTTAAAACAAAAGAAAGAAGTAAATTGTTTATTCCGAGGAGTAATCATTAGATCTATTGACGTCTTTCGTACAACATATCGCCCTTCCTTGCACAAGTAAATGATTTGATAAAGTGTTAGACATAAATTTGCAGTGAACAGAAAAATAAATTTGTAATTTGAAAGAGTTTTGTTTTAAGTAGAAGAAAGGTCCCGTGTCACCGTATCAGTACGGTATCAGTGATGCCGTGGAGTGAGATCTGAAGAAGCTCTAAATCGAAGACTGGCAAACGGTGGGAAAAGCCAAAGCAAGGCCAAATATCGATCCAAGCGGTGACTCTCATTGGTGGAGGCTAACACTCACTTTGAGTCATTACGCCCGCCAAAGTGGTCGCCGAAACGTGAACGCTGACAGTCCGTCTGCTTCACAAACTGAGAGTCACTGAGAGTCGCTTAGAGAGCTATGGAGAAAGTTATGCTCGGAGTTTCTGTGGTAGATATGATTCGGAATGAACAAATCCAACAGAGAACCAAAGTCACCGATATAGCCTTTCGAATTAGTAAACTAAAGTGGCAATAGGCTGATCACGTTTGTCGGAGATCCGACAAAGAAAACGAGTCCTGGAGTTGGTGATCACGTCTCGGTAAACGTAGTTTGGGACGCCCCCCGGCTAGATAGTGCGACGATTTGCGCAGGGCGGCTGGCAGAAACTAGATACGTAAAGCCGAAGATCGGGCTAGGTGACGCCTTATGAGGGAGGCCTATGTCCAGCAGTGGATTGCCGCGGGCTGTTGATGATGATGATGATGATACCCGCCAAAGTAAGTAATACACACCTTCAGATATCTCGTTCAACAGCTCATGAAACCCCTCAGGGTTGTAACATTTCATGGCTAATGATAACGCGTGGAAATGAGACAGGTGCTTCAGCACGAAGTAGCATTGTTCCACGCTGAGGCCTTGCCGACGATCCGGCATAACGAACCCCAACTGTTTCAGGTCCTTTAGGATCATCAAATCGTTCTGAGCCAGATAGCATTTCGGAATACACTTCAATGGGTGCGTCACTTTGGCCCATTGCGATTGGAATTCGTACAGTGTCGGCCAGATTTTTGTGTAAAATGCAACTTCGTTGCAAAACAGCTCGTCGCTTTTGAAAGCTTCGCGTCGCAAAATGCTCTCTGGTAGACATTTGTAGAATATGGAGTTCTCCCAAGGTTCGCCTTCACTAGACCCGTCAGTTCTTTTCGTTCCTTTTAATGATATGCGGTAGACCATTGAGGTGTAGTTGTCTCCCCGTTTGGAACCTGGTACACCCTGGAATTAAAAGCAACAATAGCTCAGTCTGTAAGTATCGGACTATCGATGTGAATTCGAGCAAAAGCATTATAGTTTAGTTGGAAGGGTTAACATGAATTTTAATTATATTAAAAATGTACTATATGTATAGTACTTTAAAAAAATACCATTATTACGATATACTCATCATAAGTCTTGCTAAAGCACGTCAGATTAAATCTAACACAAAGATTACCTATACTCAGAAATATGTTCTTTCTGCCAATTACATGTATATTTTTTTGGCAAAACTCGTAGTTTGCCAAGATACGCCGTCGACGAGTTATATCAGCGCGTTGAATTTTTGATCGAGAATATTACGTTTGTATCGATACAAACGTTCCCATTTAACAAAGACAAAGGCCATAGATATAATATTATTACATACTAACGCGCGTTAGCAGTGAATCTCACGTTTATATCGATACAAAAGCTAGATTGAATTTATGTATGTGCGAAAATGTATTTAAATCACAATGATTATTTGCTATATGTTTGAAAATTATGGAATTGTATATGACATTG
Organism: Baronia brevicornis; assembly: GCA_031353405.1. Lineage (NCBI taxonomy): Eukaryota > Metazoa > Arthropoda > Insecta > Lepidoptera > Papilionidae > Baronia > Baronia brevicornis. Next base: position 67,525 of record JASFAT010004080.1, read on the forward strand.
AAATGGAACTCAATTGAAAAGTCAACAAATTATAGTGTGTGGTTAAAACAAATCTTTCAATTTCAAGCCAAACCAATTTTCAGCTGTGCGAATGTATTTATGATACCATGCAACTTCATTGCAAAATAACTCGTACATGAAATAATTTGAAATCGTTAATGAATCTTAAACTTCGAATTACATACATAAACCATAGTCAGAACTAGCATTTTAATTATAAACGCATTTATTTACCTTTAATTAACAAATTTTTAGGTAAATAATTATTGACTCTAACTATAATAATTTAGATTTTGTATAAAACTTAGGGTAATTTTAAAAGGCTGGCAACACATCTGAGACACCTCTGGTGTTAGGATTCTCTATGGGCGGCGGTGTACTTATCACCAGGTGACACGCATGCTCGTTTGCTTGTAATGCTACAAACGGATATTACATGTAGGTACGAATCATTAAACATGATACTGATCGTATTATCCATTAAAGGAAAAAATTTTAAAACCCAAAAAAATCTTTAAGGAATTTTATTAACCTCTTAGTTTGAAACGAAATAAAGAAAATATAAAGGGTCATGAATTCGAAATTTTTCTTGCACTTACCTCAAATTCTTGGATGGCAACATCAGGAAAATCCTCCTTTAGGAGCTCTTGCAGAAACTCTAGGGTTATGGCAGTCATTGTTGGAATCAGCGGTCGATGTAGGGAGCTAGAAAAATCTGACTGAAGGACTTGATAAAATAACCGGTGGTTGCATTAGATGTTATTAGCAATTGATACAGAAAGTATCCATCTTAAATAAAAAAATTAGGACACAAGTTATTTTACCATTACAGGAAAAACAGGGAAATAATAGAAAATAAGTATTCTTTTTGAGAGATTTTAAATATTTGTGAAACACCTCAGACAAGGAATGACATTATCACGCAGTGTGAGGTGCTGATTGCAGGAGTAAAAGTTAAGCAAGTTAATGAGTTTGTATATTTATGGCATTGTTTACAAGAGATGGAAATTGTGAAGGTGACATTGAAAGGCGAGTGAAAGCTGGTAATCAGGTTAATGGAGTCCCGCACTCCTTTATGAAGAGTCAGAATGTGTCTAAAACGGCCCGACTGCCAGTTTTTTGGGGAGTGCGTGTTTCGACTTCGACGTACGGGAGTGAAAGTTGGGTCCGGCAGAAGGGTCATTAAAGCAAACTGAATGCGGTGAAAATGAGAGCATAGAATTATGTGTGGGGTAACTTTGACTGATAAAATAAGGAATGATATAAGAGAGCGATGTGGAGTTAAAAAAGTTGTCGTGACAAAAGTTGAGAAAGGAATGCTTTGATTGTTTCGGCCCATAGAGAGGATGGACGAAAGACGAGTGGCTAAAGAAATTCAAGTTGTAGATGTAGATGGAAGGGTCGGTAGGGGAAGACCAAGGAAAACGTACCTTGACCAAATTGCCGAAGTTTTTAAGAAAGGCCAAGTCAAGAATACCCATAACCGATAAGCTTGCATGAAAAGAGTGATGAGTGTGGAGGAAGCAAGGAAAGATCGAGATCGTAGCAGATGGAGATCTATGGTCTGTGCCTACCCCTACGGAAAACAGGCGGGACGATATATGTATATGTATGTAAGAATTTTTTAAATTTTAACACAAAAACTATTAAATTTTAAGAGAAATTCACCTATTTTTTTCATATTACTCGCTATACTCCATAATACTACACTTTAATTACAAATTATCGATTTTAAGTTTCAAAATACAAATTTATTTTCGTATAATAAGTGTAGCCAAATGTGGGGAAAAATAATTTCATCAACTAGAAACGACGTATGTAGGGAACATCAATAAAAATAGGTGATCAATGACGATACAGAGTCCTACTATATGCTATAGTGTATGGTAAGCCTATTCAGGGGAAACATTATTGAATTGCTACGGTGAGTGGGGTCACAGTGATTGAATAATGTCTCACTTTATAATAACGACATGAATAGTTTTGCTCTTCCCGCTTGTGTAAGTAAGTTCCTCTGGTACAGTAAATTATTAGATAGTACGTCGGTTGTTTGTAAAAATCTTCGAATTTAAATTTTTAAAATGATATTAAATAATTTTTAAAGTCCCAATAATTACACTTGTATCGTTTGGTATACCCATTACTTAGTAATTTGTCAATATAACGCTAATTTGTATTCTAAATTTTATTAATATATAATTAATGTTCAATATTGGTAATCCATTGTCATAAATACTTACAAAACTAAAGAATCTTATAATACTTTTAAATAATACTGAAGCGATACCTATTACATTATATTTAAAATTACTTACATTCCCTTATGACATTTCATTAAACTTTCATTAATTTTTTTTATTATAAGCAATAAAAATAAAACGAAATTAGGAATCCCTTTGAATATTTCTGTATTTTCTCTTTAGAGATGCTATAGAGATCTGATTTTTGAACGTTCATATTTTGTTTTGTAAACGTTATGTCAAATTCAGAAAAATTGAGCGGAAAGAAATGTCTTATAAGTTGTACGAGATGATTATTTGATTTTTTCCTTGTAATATTGGACATATTAATAGCGCAGAAGTCTCCTTATCTGAATAATACAATATTTTTCACATTATAGCGTTGAAATATTTTTTCAAATAATGCCCGTTGATCAAATACAATATTCAGAAAGATACACTGATGACGTCTATGAATATCGGTGAGAAATTGTATATTTTTGTTTATTACTAGATATTTATTTTATATGTATAATTTTTTGAACTTGTTTATCAAAAAATGGTTCATTATATGGTAGCATATAAACTCCCTTTAACAAATTTTCAATGTCATTTTCCAATCCATATGTTGAGTAGTTCATAGATGCGTTGGATCAGTATAATAACGACATCTTATCATTTAGATATAACACAGGTGCTACTAAAAGTTTAATAACAGTAGTTAACACTAATTCATGTAATTTTATTTTAAATTTTTGGGAAAACTTGAGCTTTAAATATATAAAATTGTTAAGCCATATTGTTATTAGCTCAATTGCTCCATAAAAAAAAAATAAAACTGAATGAATATTGTGTGAACTTACATATACAGTAGTTATTCTTCTTCTTTTCTTTGATGGCAATCGGCTACAACTATTATGCCAGTGTCAAGTAAAATTTGTTAACATCAAATCTCTTGAAATAAAATTAGTCAACTTATCATGTTACGTCTTGATAAAATGGTGGTCATCGCAAAATAGGTCATCATCAACCTATTTTGCGTGTTGTTAGAATGGATAGCTCCTATTCTATCTCTCCTATCCAGCTTCTCAAGTAACTGCAGCAGCCTCTTCGTCTTGTCTATGGCATCCACGAGAGACACGGGTGCACCCAAGTATCTGGCCCGGTAGTTGGCTAATCCTCTACACTGAAGCATGATGTGAGCAGCCGTTATTGCCACAGAGTTGGACACACAACACATTTTGAATATATAAAAGAATATTTGTTTACTTTAAGAGTAAACTTCAAGACCAGCAATAATAATAAAATCATTCTTAGTCTCCTTCTTAAAACAAAATATGGATGTAATGTTAATAAAATTTAATTTTATCCTTTCCAGACATGTTATTCTGCCTCCGGACATTGCAAGGCTTGTACCGAAATCCCATCTCATGACGGAGACGGAGTGGCGTAATTTAGGTGTTCAACAAAGCCCTGGCTGGCTACACTTTATGGTCCACAATCCTGAGCCTCATGTTCTTTTGTTCAGAAGGCCAAAAGCGGTCACACCTACACTCGTTAATGGCCTAGACAGCAATAGGACTTCAACACTCCGAGTGTAATCTAGAGATAACTAATGTATAGGTCAATGTTACTGATAACGGATTAGCAAAATGTTGAAGAGATATTTTTAAATGTTGTTAAACTGTATAAAACATTAAAGTGTTTGTTATTTCAAAATAATTTTTTCTCTATGTTTATTTGCATAATACCAATTCAAAACACCGCTTCAGAAACTTTTTCTGTCTTTCTTGACTGTGTCATATCTTCAGGATAGTTGAATATTAATAAGTATATTGAAATATAGTACATACTGGCAAGTATGAATTTTATTAACTACTCATTGCAATAGGTGTAACTATATTCATTAACAGTAATATTGGCCTCATATTTATTATTAGAAAATAATAATGCAAATGTATTTTCTATTTAGTTCTGCAGTAATAATTCTTAAAATAGTTCTTAGTAAATAATTCAAGCATGGCGGAATTGGATGGTGTTATTCAAAAGCAGTCATGTGGCACTTTAATAAGTAAATATTTTTCTATATTTATTTTATTAAATTTGGATAGTGCTGAAGTACTACCGTCAATACAAAAATGTTTATAATTGAGTTTTACGTATGTCATTATTTGTTTCTTTTTTGAATAACACAATCTAATCACAGGAGAGATAAATATTTCTACTGTTTATACTTATTATGTGCATGCTTTTATTGAGCTCAAGGTAACTTTATAGCTTCGAACTAAATTTTGATAATCCTTTAGCTTGTTTAGTGTAAATCTGAACAAGTACTTCTAGTTTCAAATTGGACAGTCAGTACACTGCTAAGATTTATGAAAATTAACTAGTAAACAATTTTATATGTTTACAAAACAGTATAAAAGCACAAGAAACTCTGCTCTAAAATTCTGCCAAAAATGGCTGTCACAAAATAATGTATGCCACTCATGTTTTGACTGGCCTTTAGTTGTACTAAACTCATCGGTTTGTCTTCCATGGACCTACAAGAATCATGTAAAGTAACGCTTGACGCCATTGTAATCATGCTCAAAATTATATTTTGTAGAACAAATGATTATTTACTGTTATACTCTTTCGTTGTTCCTAGACATATGATGTGCCTTAAAAGAACATATAAATTTTGATTAGTTGCATAAGAGAATTTTTTTAGGAAATAATCACAGCCTGTGGTTTCTTGTTTAATATGCCTATTTATAATACATATAGTTGTATTTTCTTCTTCTAAGAGTGCCTCTCCAACTTGCGAAGATTGGCAGCCAATTCAGCATAACTTCCCTCCTCTTGCAGCAGTTCTGGAGCACTCGCTGTCCCGGTCCACTCTGTGTTATTACGTAGCCAAGACTTTCTTTTTCGATAAACTTGTCTTTTGCCTGCGATTTTTCCTATCATGATCAATTGCAGCAACCTATGCACCTGTGCAGTGTACCTATCATGTCTCATGACATGACCCGGGTAAGCAACTTTTCTACCTTTGACGGTCACATGCAAAAGTTCATGTTTTTGCCTGAATTGTTGGAGAACCTCATCATTGGCCACTTTACTTTAGTTGTACTTTAGTGGAAGTATATTTCTCCCAATTTGAGAAGATTTAAAATCTCTACTCTGGACGGGTGGATTTGTGTTGCAAATTTGGGTATTTTCCACTTGTAATACCGTTGCCTGTCACCAATTTGTGACCACCATGGCCTGGTCCTTAAATAATGGAGTTGCATCATGTAATATTGACAGTTGAGGTGCCATGGACATTTACTTCACATCTCAACTGTGGACTCTGTAGCGTCCACGTTGTTATACTTCAACTGAATCATTTTGGAACAAAATATTTACAAGTTATATTAGCAGCAATTTGTTGATAAGGATCGGAATTACATTCTGAACTCGTGGATTCATATCTTTCATTGGACTATTAGCCTGAAACATTTCCTAGCACAAACATTGTTAGCTTAGTTGCAATGGTTAAGAATTCTAGTAATATTGCTAAATATTGCTAAATTGTATTTAAAAAAAAATATTAGTTCTCAAAACGGCTGGAATTTCAAAAAAAAAAGAAGTTAAGAGCATCTTCAAAATTAGCAAGAAAAAATGTTTAACCAAATTATTTATTAATATATAATATACATATAATTTATTAATATGTAATAGTGTGGGCAAAAATGTAATATGGCAAATATATTATTAGCTTGTGAAAAAGTGACGTGTGAAATATTTATCGTGTTAAAACATTGTATCCTATGTCATTGGCTCCCAAACTGTATCGCCGCAGACCGTTGTATGGGGAAAGGGCATTGATTTTATTTTATTTTTTTCATCATGTCTACAATACCACTGACGCTCAGCTTACGTTAATGTCTCGTCAATGAAAAGTAACACTGTTCCGAGATAAATACTCAGTAAAAATATTGAAAATAATGTGTCCCTGTAACCTAGTCCAATTTGAGCCACGGTCCGGGGTTTGGGAACCACCGCCCTATGTGATTTGCATGACTGAATATTTGATAGTTACGTCAATATACACTGCTAATGTCTTATTGATGTATTAGAATACCAATAATGACTTTGTGATACAATGCTCGTTCTATATCTAATGTTATATAAATTTGATAACAAATAAATATACATAAATTATACTTTTTTTTATTTGTTAGTTAACGCCCATTTAACCGTTATATTCAAATTGTTTTTAATGCTCTCTCAAAATTCTACACTGATATTTGTCCTGATACGGAAATTGATTCTGTTTCAGATTGCGTTTCAAATTCTACACTAATATTTGTCCTGATACGGAAATTGATTCTGTTTCAGATTGCATTTCAAATTCTACACTAATATTTGTCCTGATACGGGAATTGATTCTCTTCAGATTGCATTTCAAATTCTACACTAATATTTGTCCTGATACGGGAATTGATTCTCTTCAGATTGCATTTCAAATTCTACACTAATATTTGTCCTGATACGGGAATTGATTCTGTTTCAGATTGCATTTCAAATTCTACACTAATATTTGTCCTGATACGGAAATTGATTCTGTTTCAGATTGCATTTCAAATTCTACACTAATATTTGTCCTGATACGGGAATTGATTCTGTTTCAGATTGCATTTCAAATTCTACACTGTAATATTTGTCCTGATACGGAAATTGATTCAGCGTCTGATTCCATTATTCCAGTAAATATAATATACATAGTATTTGTTCAAGATGAAGCCAGCAGCTATGAAGCTTTTATAATGTTGGCCGTTATGAAAATCTGTTTTCTCTTGTTGTCAATAGTCAAAATTAGTTATACGCAAATAGCTTATCAACATGAAGCCAGTTTTATTTTTCACGCCTAAAAATATAAAAAAAAGATTGGTTTAAAAACTCTTGGGAGGTTTCCCACCGTCCTTACATCATTCATTATGGAAATAAAACATTATTTAACTAAAAGCGTCGATTTAGTTTCTGACTGGGTCTGGTCTAGTCATGTAATATTTAAAATAATAGTTAAGAATGGGGTGGATGTTGCCTTAATCCCCGTTTGGCAGGCGGATTGCATTTAGCTGTCGTTTTTAATTACTCAATGGACATACAAACTTTATGACCAGGATAGGGATTGACGGTAGATCAATTAATACAACTTAACACATTGAAGACGGGAGACGGGAATTCCCGGCTTTTATTTTTCAACTGTTGGCGACGGATGACGGTAATCCACGTTTTTTTGGAATCTGTTGCAATATTGTGTAATTTCAAGTAAAGACAACATAAAGACATGAAAAAAATGATAGTTGTAGTGAATAATAATAAAAAATGTACGGGAACTGAGGCTAGACACTTTTCAGTGCATACCGTCTTCATTATGTTAAACAGTTTATTGCTGGATATTGGTTTTACTTCAAAAATGAGGTTTGATCTAAACACACGCTTATCAGGCATTAGAGATCACATTATCTATTGATATTGAGTCGTATAGTTGGTTTCTACGACACAGACAGAATAAAAAGGTCGACAACGTCCTCTTGTGTGCTGTTACATATTTGAGGGTAAGTTTTTCAATCACAAAAACGACGTACTATGCAGAATGTTTATTTGGATTTAACTTCTAAAACATTATAAACGCAGTAAAATATACAAATAAATGCGAAAGTAGTACATTTTTATCATAATAGTGCCAATAAGTATTTAAAAATAATTTTCAAACGGAAAACTACCCACCCTACAATTTAAACAAAATGAATAAAATTAATAACAATATATTATTAGTATAGATTTTATAATAATATTTCATTCGTTAAGGTTGTAATAAATTGTGCTTTTTTTTCTTAAAATCTATATTAGCCAAATTAAAAATTAGAACAAGAAAATAGTTCCTGCCATAGACAATTTTAGCGTGTTGCCAGTCAAAAAACAATATGTCGTTACAACACTAAAATTTCGGCACACGTCTTTAAAAATGTAAAATGATAAACCTGATATGGTTAACACGGAAGTCCTTAATAATATAGTTAGCGTCAACAGATTACTTAACATTCGTATAAAAGTCATCTTTTCAATATAATCTTATCTAAAAGGTAGACGTCATCTTACAAGTAGACAATACAAAATGTCTAAATTAGAATGGGCCACAAAAACCGCCGCATCCAACAATAATACCCTAGGAGAAAGGTGTATGTCCGTGGTGATAGTGAGAAATTTTTGGATACATTTTGAATAATTACTAAGAAGAATTCCTATATGCATAACCCTGAAATAAGGGGACCTCAGGCGAATTTCGTCTTAACGACATTGATAATACATACAAACTTTAAAAGTTAATAATGAACGAATGTTGGTATAATATATCATTTTTTATGAGTCATAGGAATGTAGAAAGTATGTTATACACCGCAATTTTTTGATAACCAGAAAAGTATCGTTGTTTATGCCGTTACAGACTACAACCCTAAAAAAATGTTTGATGTCAAATAATTATCTCTGAGAAAAAGTAAGAGTCACACGTTGCAAAGGCTTATTTCTTTATTTTTTAAATGGGTCTTATTAAATTTAGTTAAAATATTATTTTAACTATTACAATAATGAGAGGGCCGGGATCGTATGTGAAAGAATAAGACAATTGTCTCTCCTTCTAACATGAGTGTTTTCAGAATTATATTTTATGAAGGATTTCTAGGAACTTAAATAATTTTTAACTCTATAATTGCGCAGTAAATAAAAATTAAGACTACACATTTATAATATTTTATCTTCTCTAGCACAGACCATAATTTTTGGTAATAAAAAATAGTGGTGTATATTAAAATGATTTCTTACTTTAAATTAGACGATGTTAGTAATCACACAATATTAATAATAAAAGCGAATTTTAATTGTTATATAGCATCATTTTTGTATTTTAATAGAAAAATAAATGTCGTCAAGACCGCAAGTCGCCACAATAGAAACTGTTACCTACACTGCGAAGAAGCTGGATAAGGATACATTTTCCATCTAACGATACACTTTTGATAACTCGATAATATGTAACACACAAACATGCACATAAATAACATGCTTGATATACATTTCTACAACTACAACTACTCGCAAAACTGTTTAACGAATCCTTTATCTACCGCCATTACTGTAGGCATGGCATATGCACGCTGAACAAGGAGATTTCATCTAATTTTAACAATACAATTCGCTAATACATAGGCCCTCGTCCGTTGTCGGAACATTATTAAGAATTATTTACCGGTTGCATAAAATGTCTCAAAACAGGGTATCGTTTAAAGCTAACATTGTGATATTAAAGCTTATAGCCCTTACATCAAGCTGTCTTATTCGATAATCGTTTGCGTTTTATCAAAAGAAAATAAAAATCGATTCGTGTTTCGTTTCTTGATATATATTTTTACACGTGTCCGTCTCTATACACAACAAAAATGATATGACAATTTACAAGAAGTGATATGAGAGTATAATGGAGATTGTACTAATAAGATATGTACTTAAAGGATTAGTAAATGTAAGTTTATCGACAAATTTGGTACATTTCTATATAAATGCATGTTACATTTTGTCTTTTTTTTTCGTTGGATTTTTTCACTCTGGCAACACTGTCGAAGCTGCCGCAAGGGTAGTTGAGAATAAAAATAGTTCGAAAAAATTAGAATTTAAGTGGAAAGTAGCATGACTCAATCACGATACGTACTGCAACAATGGCATGCCCTTATTTATACAATAAGCGTTGCATACGATTTCGTCTGTCCGAACCCTTAGCTACAAAGAACTAAACTACGACACTAGTTTAGTTCCGCATAGCTGATATGTAAAGGCATGGCTTAAACCCAAACATGTTCCGAGTGAGGTATAAGAAGAGCCGGGTTCGTCTCTATTAGTGGATAATGATGAAATGTTAGGTGCTTTTGTATAATAAGGTAATACAGTACAGACATGTAGGTTATGTTAGTGATGAGTCGAAAGTTAGTAAGGAATTAATTTTATAGTAAAATATTGTAGGTCGAACGTTGTCAGTGTGGTGTTGCTATCGATAAATAATTCCACAGTTACAAAGTTCGAGAAGCAATACCATTGTAGCAAACTTGTCTTTGGTCTAACACGCGAGTGTTGCCAGAGTGATTTTATCGAAGTGAAATGGAGACGTGCTACCGTCGTGTTTTAAGTACTGGCAATACAATGCTCCCACATCGTAGCACCCCATATATCGATGTGTCGACAGGCCGGCTCTATTGTCCTTTTTCTTCAGCCGTATTACCGTTGGTGTATTGTGGAGGTGTGTTGGAATTCTGGTTGGCCTGATCCTCCGTCATAACGGATACTAACTCTTCGACGGCGCGACCCAGGTCATCTGGAAATACAACACAGAATTAACTAAGAAAAATCTCTAGTAATACGTAGTTTACATTTGAAAGAAATAAAAAAGAAGTATGTTGTGGACTTTTCCCGCTCACTTACATTAGTGATGCGTTAGTTTTATTTCTACTTTATAAAGTTATTATCACTTATATTGTTTAATTATGGTGGCGTATTGTATAACATAGTTCGATTAAGGTGTATAGTGAAGTGATATGAAATAAATGCGTGTATTGTGACTTTTTAAGTTGACTGAAAAAGTCCATAGAAGGTTCTAGTAGAATATCCACCATTTAACAAGACGTAATGTGATAAGTTGACTAATATATTATACTTCGAGACACTTGATGTTATTATTTTTTACTTGACACTGGTATAATAGTTAAAAAAAAAGTAAATTTAGCTAAGTGCTTCACCGACTAACGAAGGTTGGCAGTCGATTTAGCTAAGTGCCTCTCCGACTAATGAAAGTTGGTAGTCAATTTAGCACACTTGTGTTTTTAGCGAGGAGAAACAGTTCGGAAGCGATTGTTTTCCCTGTCCACTTTCTGATATTGCGAAGCCAAGAAAAGTCTTGGTCTTTAAAGAAAAGTCTTTAACCAACCCGTCTTATCCACAACTATTTCCATCATGATTGGTTGTAACAGTGTGTACTTAGAATATACTTTTAAAATATGTATTTATGTAAGAGTATCGGTTATTACCTCAAGGTATTCGTCCTGTTAAGTTTGCAATAACAAAAAGGAAACTGATAAGTTATTTGATTATTGATATTGTATACAAGTAGCACCAAACGAATTACGAAAGACATGCAGACTCCATGCTTATACGAGTGAAAAAAAAAACCAAACGCCGCAAAAACAACACCAAAATAAAAACAGCAAAATTCTCCACCACTAACAATATTCACAACTGAAAATAGCGTGTTATGTGAAACTAACTAGAAATAAAAAACCAAATTGGAGTGACAAAATAGGCGCAAATATGAATTAAAAACGGTGACGAAGTGGTTAATTTGTCTGTGACATTGTTTAGACAGTCCATATATGTCCCATTTTTGGGTTCGACTCCTCTCGATATCTAGGAGAATGGACATTAACACACCACGCTTGTCCAAAGCGAATTGTCCGGACACAAACACTCGTGAATAAATTCCTGTAAAATCATTGACTCCAAAAGCTGTACTGGACTACTTTTTGTATAGGATAGGTTGGCAAATGAGCAAGTATGTCACCTGAGGGATAGCAATCAACGCCGCTCATAGACATTTCCAATATTACAGGTATCAAAAATGCGTTTTTTTATATATTCACGCCTATGCCCCGCAGGGGTTGGCAGTGACCACAGAGCTCCATCCGCTGCCATTCATCGCAGCGAAACAGCTCGTCATTGGTCGCTTTTCGCCCTCGTGAGAATCAGGACGTGACGGGTGGCGAACCACGTCGCCGTCATTTTTCGACACATTAGGTATATTAAATTCGTCTTAGTGAATCCCACGAGCCGCAAGGGAGGATGGAGGTCAGCCCCAGCGGAGCCCTGCATGTCGAGGTAAGGCACAATAGTCCCCGGGGAGCCCGACCCCGGGACGATCAGCACGCTTGCGACTAGGCTCGCCCCTAGCCACGCATCCATTGGCACGGCAGACCGTGGATTGGCGAGAGGAAGGGAAAGGATAGAGAAGAAAGGAAGGGGCAGGAAAGGAAATGCGTTGCCGGTCTTTAAGATATGAGAGGGCTTGTTTTTTGATGGTTCCAATGTCGTGTCAGTTCGGAAATATCGCTAAAGGCAGCTGGTTTGACAGAGTGTTGGTGGTGCGTGGAATGAAGTTTTGGAAACACCCACCGTACCGGATCGCCACTCATCCAGTATCACTGAACCTTAACTGGTTGAGTATAGTCAATTTGTTGTTATGTGAAAAAAATTAAAACAAAATCAAGGTGAAAAAGAAGCAAGAAGCAGTACGTATGAATTAAAACAGTGAAATAGGTTAATTTGTCTGTGAGAATAAAACAGAAAAAAACAATGCACATTTTTTTGCTGAAATAAAAAAATCGACTATCACAGCAAAAAAAACTAACAATCACATCGAAACACAGGCTGACCTGCGCAGTGCATGAGCGAATGTACGCTGTGGGGGGGCGGTGGGGGGCGCTCCAGCATCTCTCGCTCCGGGCCGCGCGCGCCATCTTGGGTCATACGGATACTTACGTCTACTATTTATACATAATTCAGTAATCTACAAGTTTTATTTATTTTTACATAAGTTTTATTTATTTTTACATAAGTTTTATATATTAAAAATTCTGACTGTCAATAAAGTAATAGATTTCCGTAAAGTAACGTCTGACTCTATTAATCATACTTTTGTTGGCTTGTCGCGGATCTTAGCCAAGTAAAAATTCTGACCGTCCATATAGTAATAGATTTCCGAAAGTAACGCCTGACTTTATGAATCATACTTTTGTTGGCTTGTCGCGGATCTTAGCCAAGTAAAAATTCTGACCGTCCACATAGTAATAGATGTACGCAAAGTAAAGCCTGACTCTATTAATCATACTTTTGTTAGCTTGTCGCGGATCTTCGCCAAGTAAAAATTCTGACCGTCCACTTAGTAATAGATGTACGCAAAGTAAAGCCTGACTCTATTAATCATACTTTTGTTTGCTTGTCGCGGATCTTAGCCAAGCATACATTCTGACCGTCCACCTAGTAATGGATATCCGCAAAGTAACGCCTGACTCTATTAATCATACTTTTATTTGCTTGTCGCGGATCTTCGCCAAGTAAAAATTTTGACCGTCCACATAGTAATAGATGTACGCAAAGTAAAGCCTGACTCTATTAATCATACTTTTGTTTGCTTGTCGTGGATCTTAGCCAAGTAAAAATTCTGACCGTCGAAATAGTAATAGATGTACGCAAAGTAAAGCCTGATTCTATTAATCATACTTTTCTTTGCTTGTCGCGGATCTTAGCCAAGTAAAAATTCTGACCGTCGACATAGTAATAGATGTACGCAAAGTAAAGCCTGACTCTATTAATCATACTTTTGTTTGCTTGTCGTGGATCTTAGCCAAGTAAAAATTCTGACCGTCGACATAGTAATAGATGTACGCAAAGTAAAGCCTGACTCTATTAATCATACTTTTGTTTGCTTGTCGTGGATCTTAGCCAAGTAAAAATTCTGACCGTCGACATAGTAATAGATGTACGCAAAGTAAAGCCTGACTCTATTAATCATACTTTTGTTTGCTTGTCGTGGATCTTAGCCAAGTAAAAATTCTGACCGTCGACATAGTAATAGATGTACGCAAAGTAAAGCCTGACTCTATTAATCATACTTTTGTTTGCTTGTCGTGGATCTTAGCCAAGTAAAAATTCTGACCGTCGACATAGTAATAGATGTACGCAAAGTAAAGCCTGACTCTATTAATCATACTTTTGTTTGCTTGTCGTGGATCTTAGCCAAGTAAAAATTCTGACCGTCGACATAGTAATAGATGTACGCAAAGTAAAGCCTGACTCTATTAATCATACTTTTGTTTGCTTGTCGCGGATCTTCGCCAAATAAAAATTCTGACATTAATCATCTATTTGGAGTTGAAAGAATAGTAACTCACTGGTGTGGGCGTCGTGGTAATGGCCGTTGTGCATCTTGGCGGGCGAGTCGGTGGCCAGCTGGGAGGCCGTCACGGAGCGCGTCTGCAGCGTGCCCGTGCGCGCGGGGGGAGACCCTCCTGCCGGCTAGAGGGGAGGACACAACCATAGTTATACATATATATATATATATATATATATATATATATATATATATATATATATATATATATATATATATATATATATATATATATATATACATATACAAACACACATACACTTCTGATCAAAACAATGAATGGTATAGAACGTAGGTTCGGAACTTTTTTTATACGATTAGGCGGCAATAGAGCAGGCGTGTCGTCTGATCGAATGCAATCAATGCCGCCCATAGACATCCCTGCAACACCATAGATATTTCTATTTTTTTTAATACGGTAAAATCTTATAATTTGATTATATAAAAGATTGTTTCGTGTGAAATGAAGGTTAAGAAGATTTGTTATTCTTCAAAAATACAAAATAAATAAATATATACGTGCTATAAAAAATGTTTAGGAAAGGCCAGGTCAAGAGTACCCTTAACCGGCGCGCTTGCATGAGTGTGTCGAGATTGTAGCAGGTCTGTAGGAGATCTGTAGTCTCTGCCTACCCCTACGAGAAATAGGAGAGTATATAGTTCTCGTATAAGAAGGAGACCTCGATTTGTTAACTATTAATTTTGAGTTTATAATACGTACAAACATATGTTTGTACGTTTTATAAACTCAAAATTAATAATTAACAAATCAAGGTTTCCTTCTTTTGAAAACAATATTATTTAAAAAAAACTATATGAATGACTAATAGATGTTTGTAGTATCGACAATGTTTATAATATTAAGGACTGGATAAGAATGTTTACAATATTAAGAATTTGAATTAGTTGCCAATTTGAATGTATGTAAAAAATGAATCAATTATAATTTTAGTGACAATGTAACAGTTTATTGATAATTAAATGCTGTGTAACCATAAGTGACTTATGTATTTAGATCTTTGTATGTCTATACGTAAATATAATGTATGTAGTTAGCATAATAAAATAAATATATAAACAATTACTGACATCTGTACGCCATAAGTGGCGATGTGATGGAGCTTTTAAACGTCTTTTTTCATCTTGTTATACCTCACATTATGCAAATAAAGATTTATTATTATTATTTGATTTATTTATACTAGAGTTCTACAAACATAAGGGTGTTTTAAGTTTGTTTTCGCCTTAACGTTTTAATGATTGAAAGGAACAGAACGCACCTCATCAAGCAGTCGACGCAATCGTTGCAGCTGCGCTTCCAGCTGTCGGTTATGCTCTTCTAGGATCTGCATGCGCGCTTCCAGCCGCCCCTTGTGCTGTCGGAGCAGGCGCGCCTCTGCCATCATGTCCTGAAAGTAGTTCCAGATTTATCAGTTATCTGATCAGACCACTATGCAGTAGTGGGAATTTTAAGGCTGTATATTTTTTTAAAGAAGACTAGCAATGTTTTTAATATTACTAGAAGTCTTGTTCACCATTTCAACTAAGCTGATAATGCTTGTGCTAGAATATGGTTCACATCAACAGTCAGATTGTAAAGTAGAAGCTTACCGCCTGAGCTATTGATTGATAGATTTAGAAAACAAAAGTTAAGGATGTAAAAATAGTTTCTCTTCTGTCGTGCAAAGAGGCGTGTTTGTGTGTTATATTTATCGTTGTTCTTAGATTATGGGAGTCCAGATATCTTATTACCTGGTCAACTGGCGCATTCCTGTTCTCGGCAAGCCCGTGCTGCTCTTCGGGCGTGGAGCCTGGGGTTTGCTTGGCCTTCAGCCGCTCATATTCCGCTTGCAGGCTGGCGTTCTCTTCTTCCAGTTCGCTGGAATAGTACAGAGTTCAACATATTAGATCGGATGCAAGTTTGTTTTGCAACTGGAGTCAATGCGCTTTAAAAGTTCGAAGAATACACACACAAATAAACAATATTAAAAAAAAAACACATTTTTTTAAGGTTTGTTGCTTTTCTCATGTGAATATGACATAAGGTTATTCATAAGAAGAGCGTGTGTATTTACTAAAGGCGAGCAACGCATCTGAGTCGTTTTCAGCGTTGCGGATGTCTATGACTGGCGTTGCGGATGTCTACAATTGGTGTTGCGGTAATCACTTGCCACCAAGTGACCTGCAAGATTACCTGTTCTGCTTTAAAAAAAATGGAGAATTGTAGAAGAGGTCAAGACTCACATTTAGTTATGTTATCCGTCCACGATGAAGATGGATTCTATTATCAGATGATTAATAGAGTCAGGCGTTACATTACGGAAATCCATTACTATGTGGACAGTCAGAATTTTTACTTGGTTAAGATCCGCGACAAACAAACAATAATAATTTACTTAACGGTTGTCTTCCGTGTATATACCTGATGATGCTTCGTGTTGAGGCGAAACTTGTGCCTTGTACATTGTGGAAGAGTGGTGGTGTGTGTTTCGTGTTGTTAGTATTGGTCACAGTGGTGGAAGTGGAGGGTTGCTGACGACCGATTTGTCGGTAAAATTAAGATTAACTAGGGGACGGTCTCAAGTGTAAATAAAATTTAGAGTACCCACATGGTGTGGTTATAGTGTGGGTAGGTAGAAAGCAAAGCACAAAATTGTAGGCATGTTTCATTTTCGAGATATTGCCCTTTAAAGTTAGGAAACAGTTTATATATTCTTTAGTGTATTATGTAAGTACCTAAGCGACCCATTGACGAGCAAATGAGACTACGGTCCAGACAGCCCTGTTTCAAGTCCCATCTATGCTACATTTTGTCAAGTCAAGTCGTATGTAAATCCACTTCTTTTAGTAAAACACACATTATTGATTGTCCACGTAGTTTCTGTTATCTTTCGAAACATAATTACCGTATCATGGCCTCCAGCTCGTGGCGTTGCTCGCGGTGAATGATGGAGACGACCTGGACGGGTGAGCGAGGCGTCTCCTCCACATCGCCAATCCCGCTGCCGTTCAGCGACGCGCAGTACGCAGCGATCAGCTGATGCTCCTCATCGCTGCAGTGACAAACAGAAATTGGTAAAAACCAAGGCGGTAGAATAATCGCCAAATTTATTGCAACACAATCTAACCTCTTTTTCCCCCTTCGTAAAAAAGCTTATTACTTAATAAATCCCAAATTTTCATTATTTTTTTAATAAAAAATTGAGATGGAAGAGAAATATGGAAAACGTGCTTTGTTTTGAATTAATTAAGAGAATAGAACACATGGTCCCAAAAAAACATTACGGTTGTATATTTATAGTTGTTCATGGCACATAGCTATAACTATTATGCTGGTGTCAAGTAAAATATAATAACATCAATTATCTTGAAATATACTAGTCAGCTTGTCATGTTACGTCTTGATAAAATGGTGGTTATTCTACCAAAACCTACTATTAGACTTTTGCAGTCAACTTAAAAAGTCACGATACATGCATTTACTTCATAGAATCTCACATATAAGCCTTAATCGAACTATATTGTATAATACGTCACCACAATCAAACAAAAAACCGATAATAATATAAAATAATGAAAATAAAATAAAAACACAACTTCATTGTTGGCATATAAGACGCACTTTTTTCCCTAAATTTGGTCTCAAAAAAGTTACCTGCGTCTTATACGTGAAGGACACAAGTTAACTATCTTTTTGCCGTGTGTGTGACTTTCTAAATAAGGATGCGTCTTATATGCTAGTTTGTCTTATAGGCCACTGCGTCTTATATGCCAGTGCGTCTTATATGCCAGTGCGTCTTATATGCCAGTGCGTCTTATCTGCCAGTGCGTCTTATCTGCCAGTGCATCTTATCTGCCAGTGCGTCTTATATGCCAGTGCGTCTTATCTGCCAGTGCGTCCTATATGCCGTCAAATACGGTATATTGTTAAATTACCTGTCAGGGGTGTCAGCAGCGCGCGCTCCTAACTCTACCTGCGCGAGGCGGGACGCGTACAGCTCCAGACGAGAGTGCATGTCGTCCGCGGCCCCCGCGTGTTGGGGCGACGGCGCTGGGGACTCCAGTGCATCACCTAGCATATTGAAATGTGTGAATAACATACTCTAGTGACCTTCATACAATATATATTTTTTTTGATATATATTCGCGCCTATACCCCCGCAGAGGGTTGGCGGAGACCACAGAGCTCCATCCGCTACGATCCCGGCACAGGAATCCATATAACCATAAAAACATATTACAGTAAATCCGTTTAAAGGTTCCTCCATATAAAGGTTTGTCCACACAGACCGGCATGGAGACGAGAGCGGATTTTGATCAAAAAGTTTAGATTGGATATAAAGTTTAGATTAGATAGACTAGATAGAACGAAGAGGGGATTTAGATCGGAAAAATTGCAACAAAGCGTCATGTTACGCCGTATCGAGTAAACAACATTTTTAACATTCTTGACCTTAACCTCCGAAACGTCACCTTGGATCGCATGACGTCATCGCGTGACGTTTATCAATCAACGTCACACGCTGTGATTGGTGTTTTATTCAAGATGGCGAACAGATAAAAAATATTACAATGTCTATTATAATATATTTTATATTTAATGTAATGATTTTAAATTACGAATAATCATATAGTGTAATAAAAATTTTTAATTTGAATATATTAAAACCTTTTACATTTACATTATAATAATTTTTAAATTCGTAATTTTTAAATTTAAAATAAAAAACAAATAAACTGTTTTATAAAAACAAAAGCATTAGTTCGACTGATGTCTTTTATTAGACATGTCACCCGTCCGACATAAGAAAATGAGATATAAAATATAAATGAGATATAAAATAGTACCTTCTAAAACGGTTTGAACTGGTAAGTATCCAACTCTGGGGTGCTTCTTGAAATATCTAGCCGACTTGAACTTGTTGCGTAGAGCTCTTGTGAAATCTCTTACGTCTTCTCCAGATGTTGTCTGAAAGTAGAAAAGGAAATTGTTTCAATTTTATAATTGGTTAACAACCGTTGCTATTATCAACAATCTCCATAGTAACCGTTGCTATGGAAATATTTAGACAGTTAAATTGTATAATTTATTTATAAACTAGTTATTATTCATTTGTATAATACTATTACAGAAAATTCCTACATTTTAACGTTTTTGTTACTTTGACATTTCACAGACGATTGCATTCACCTAATCGCCTGTGACCATGGAATGTCAATTGAAAAATTATCAGAAAGGTGTGCCATTACGCTCAATTGATGAATACTTTCGTTACTAATCATGCCACGCAGGTCATCACTTCTTCTTACTCTGTAATGCACCAAATTATTTGCCTTAACCACATCAACAATATCAACAGACAACAAAATCAACAAGTAACGACCAACTCCCTGCTTATTATTAATATTGTCATTAATATAAAAGTAGGCTGTCGAAGAAACACCATAATCTTACCATCTCTCTTCATTGCCCACTGGCTTGAAACGTCCATTTCGGCTTCATAGGTCAATATTTTGAAGAAATTCTTTAAGAGTTTAGTATAAGATTGTAAAACGATATACGATACTCACAGCAGTACAATACTCCTGCATGGGATGCGTGAGCTTGTGGTTCTTCGCCTTGCGTCCGCTAAAGAAACATTTCTGGCACATGTCGAAGTTGAAACATTTCAGGCAGCGATACCTGGACAGTGAGAAAATTAAAAAATGAGATCAACGGTACATAGATTAGGATAGGAACTACATAACGCTGATGAAATGATTCTCATTATAACTACAGAAAACGTATTTCCTGTAAGTAGAAAACGACGTATTTTAGTTTTATACAACTGTGGCGAATTTTATGATTTTCGTCTGGCCACACTAGTTTTAAGTTGGCAATACTTTTTATACACACTTTTTTATTCTGTAACAACTTAACTGTAGCACAACAGAAATTCTTGTATTTGTACTTTAACGGTTACTATGGGGGAAGGAAATGGGAATTATTAAATTTATTTTTAATCTTCTGCGCTAACTCTAGTGTTGCGAATGTCTAAGGGCTGCGTCGATTGCTTTCCGTCAGGTGATACGCTTGCTCGTTTGCCCCTCTATCCTATACAAAAAGTCAATGTCTCGCAGGAATCGTAAGCGTGTAATAGTATATTAAATACTGCAACGGCGCACCTATGTATGGAGTCTGTCAAGAGATCTCCACCTAGGCCATTGCAGATCCTAACCCGGCAGAAGCATCTCTTGCTGAAATACGAAGTTGGAGGGAGCAGGATGTTTTCCATAGCAGAACGCAGAAAAGATTATCAAATTATACCTGAACCCAATGATGGGATATTCTTTGCAGATATTGCACTTGGCCTGGTGCTTGGCATTCTCTGCGGCGGCCAATCGATGCAGCACCGGCAGCCAGACCATGGATTGCGGTTCCTTTTGGAGCCACTGCAGGAAGTGGAACGCCTCGATGAACTGCAGCTGTCCGTCTGCATCTCGTTCCAAAGTCTTTTCTTTGTTCTCTTCTTTCTCCTTCTCTTTTTCTTTCTCTAAAACTATTAAAAGATTGTATTAGTGTCTTCAAGGCACCAAGTATTTATTTATTTAAACAATACACGTGTGTATATAAGGTTGAATTGCCGGTGGGCTCCGAACTGGGTGATTGCCCGTATCTCGGGACCCAAACATTAGTTTGAAATATATAATTTTAGCGTATCTCTTGATGGAAAGCAATTAACGCCGCCTTGTCGACAACGCGGCGTTGTCGGCCTTTAAGATATGAGTAGGCTTGTTTATTGAAGGTTTCAATTTCATATCGGTTTGGAAACACCGCAGGTCGTCGAAGATAGCTGGTTCCTTAATATTGTGGTGGGTAAAAAACTTCTTAATAAGTTAATTAATAAATTTATATAAGTACCTGATTTTCTATCGAGAGTTCCTCCCTTATTTCCTTCTTTGGCGGCGGCTGAAGCCTGCTCGAAACAGCTTCTTACTGATGGTTCAATGTTGGATCCTCCGAATGCAGCCACTTCTCCAAGTTGTCTAGGAACCTAAGAACGGTAATATAGTAAGAATTATTATATATATAGTAAACTCCCGTCCATCCGAATCGCATTTATCCGATTTTTTCATCTGTGTTCAAAATAAAATTAAATATAAAATATATAAGTAAAAAACCTTTACGTAAAAAAAAATTGGCAATCATGGTTGCCAATATTGGAGACTTACCTGAATACAGTCGTGCAGTAATAATCCAAGCTTTCTTTGATCAGCGCGACACGACGGATCTGCGATGAGACGGAAGAGGTACCTGAAGATGATGAATGAAGAACAATATAAAAGGTTCACATATTACGGTCTTCTAAGCGTAAATTTTTTCAATAATATCAAACAGATATAAAATGAATATATTAATGAAATCAGGCGTTACTTTGCGGAAATCCATCACTATGTGGACAGTCGAAAGTTTTACTTAGCTAAGATCCGCGACAAGCAAAACAATAACAGAAAATTAATAATGTGTCTTTTCCTGCTAGATAAGTGCATTTATTTGGAACTTAAACCACAGCAAGGTGGAAAAGTGGTAGTGTGTGTTTGGTGTTGTGTATAGTGGTTGGTGGGTGGAGAGTTGATGGCCGATTTTCGGTAAGTTTTTGGTTTAAGTTCCAAATAAATCCACTTCATCCAGCACATTATTAATTTTCTGTTATTGTTTTGCTTGTCGCGGATCTTAGCTAAGTAAAAAGTTTTAACTGTCCACATAGCAATGGATTTCCGCAACGTAACGCCTGACTCCATTAATCATCTCGTTTTAAGTTAAAAAAAACGGTCAGTTTATGCGTTACCTATATTTCTCCTCCAGATGCCCTTTGCAAAGCAGCACCAAACCCACTTTGAAGCTCAGCACGCGTATCTGGCCGGTGCGCTGGCTGTCGTACACATTCAGCAACCAGTTGATGGACAGGTCGAGACAGAGCGGGACGTTCACCAGACTCGGGTTCTCGGCCGCTATCACCTGGAAATTAACATCGAAATATGTTAAAAATGTAATTAACGTATTTTTACACTCCCGAACTTTTATGTGAGCGTATAAGAATAAATAAATTACATATTTTATGCAATAGATAAAACTTTATTCTGTATGACTTGTGGCGCCATCTGTTACCAGATTATGTAAGAGTAATGTTGGTTTATATAAAATGATTATATAATAAATAATTGTAAATCGTGTAAAATAAATTTTTAATAATTATATAAATGATACAGAGTGCTGGAGTGGAGACCGCGTCTCGATAAACGTAGTGTGGGACGCCCCCCGGCTAGATGGTGCGATGAACTGCACAGGGCGGGTGGTAGAAACTGGATGCGTGAAGCCAAAGAAAGATATGTCCAGCAGTGGACTGCCGCAGGCTGTTGATGATGATGATGTACACGATTGCCGGCGTAAATAATTATGATTTGCCATCGATGGTTCTCGTTAAGAATTATCCTTGTAATTCTCTATAAACGTCTTCGCAAACACACAATATTACTTTTTCAATTTGTATTCACGAACCTTATCAAAGTGAGTTTGACTGTCCATCTTTGTAATAGATCTCCGCAAAGTAACGTCTGACTCCTTCAATTATCTATAATTTAGTCACTTTAGTTTTTTGCAGGCCACTCCCCTAGACTGCAATAGCAGGCGAGGCTAAAAGACAACTGGGTTGAGAGGAACCCACGCCTTCGGGTTTTATTAGTGCCTTAGAGACTCTGCTGGAAGTAAGTTATGCCATTCTTGACAAAGTATTCGTCTGCAGCGTGGCTCTACCAATTATAAAAATGCATTTGACGCCTGCTGACTCCAAGAAGACGAAGTCACTTACCTCGTACAAAGAGGTGAGCACAGTAATCATGTCTGGGATGTCGATAAGTCGATCGTTCTGAGCGCGGAGTCCATGGGTGTCGAACGCCTCCAGTGCGGCCGGAAGCTGGAGCATGTGCACTGGAAGTGGAACACGAAGGTGTAATTGATGACGCTGATGATGTTAGGTGATGATTTTATTGTTAGTTGTAACCATCACAACGAAAAATTGCCTCATTGTTGGGACTGACGCCTAGTTACTTGTACTGTAGTGATACATTGATAAATGTATCACTAATGCAATAAAACTTTTTACATTTTTTTATTTTTAATTTTTTATTTAAAATTTGAAATAAAAAAGAAATAAATTGGTTTTTTTTTTATACTTTATTGTACACAAAACACGACATACAAGAATTAAAAGGAAACAATATGTACAAGGGCGAGCTTAACTCAAAATTTAGTTTTCTTCCAGCAAACCCAGGAGTGAAAGAAAGATACGATAAGCTGTGAGGATAGAAATAAGTGTACAACAACAAAATATAATAATAATATACATGGCAATACATACTATATAAAACCATACATATATAAAGAAATAAATACTAACAATATATAATATAATACTATATAAATAAGATGGTTTTTATTCAAATAAAAGTATTAGTTCGACTGACGTGTCGGATATAGACATTTCACCTTTCCGGCATAAGAAATTGAAATTATATATATATATATATATATATATATATATATATATATATATATATATATATATATATATATATATATATATATATATATATATATATATATATTAGGTGTACAAATAAGTTTCCGCGGTTTGTCAAAAGATGGCCCCACCAGAAGGTTATGGAGAAATTGTCAGATGTAAAACGTAATATCCCAAGTTTAGTCATCTGGCAACACCATAACCTTAAAGTACTAGTGATTCCGTATCAGCATCACGTAATTTTTTTCGTGCAAAAATGTCAAGTTTTATTCCGAATAAGCATCATTTGCGGGAACTTTTGATTTACTTCTTTAATGTGAAAAAATCTGCAGCTGAGGCGCATCGATTGCTTCTAGAAGCATATGGTGAAGCTGCTTTAAGTGAGAGAAGTTGTCAGGAATGGTTTCAAAAGTTTAAGAACGGTGAGTTTGACGTTAAAGACAAAGAACGCAGTGGAAGGCCGAAAGTGTACGAAGACATGGAATTAGAAGTACTATTGGAGGAAGATTCGTCCCAAACGCAAAAAGAACTTGCACTTACTCTACAAGTGACTCAACAAGCAATTTCACATCGTTTAAAATCGTTAGGAATGATTCAAAAACAAGGAAATTGGGTTCCATATGAACTAAAGCCGAGAGACGTTGAACGCCGATTATGCATGAGTGAAATGCTGCTTGCCAGGAATAAAAAAAGAGTTTTTTGCATCGTATAGTCACTGGTGACGAAAAATGGATTCACTACGATAATCCAAAGAAGAGAAAGTCATGGGTTAAGCCCGGCGAACCATCAACATCGACAGCTAAGCCGAATATTCATGGAAAAAAACTCATGCTGTGTATTTGGTGGGATCAGCTTGGTGTCGTGTATTATGAATTGCTGAAACCAAGCGAAACCATTACTGGAGCTCTCTACCGAACACAATTGATGAGATTGAGTCGGGCACTTAAGGAAAAACGCGTCCATTACTACTCCAGACACGACAAAATTATTCTTTTACACGATAATGCTCGTCCACATGTTGCGGCGCCGGTAAAAACATACTTGGAAACACTCAACTGGGAAGTTTTACCCCACCCGCCGTATTCACCAGACTTAGCCCCTTCTGATTATCACCTGTTCCGGTCGATGGCACATGGTCTGTCTGAGCAGCGCTTCACATCATATGAAGACACCAAAAATTGGGTAGATTTGTGGATAGCGTCAAAAGATGAAGAGTTTTTTCGACGGGGTAGCTAAGTAAAACTTTTGACTGTCCATATCTTGTTCACATTTTATTAACATTTTTCACTTTACATTTTATATATATATATATATATATATATATATATATATATATATATATATATATATGTATGAGATATAAAATGTAAAGTGAAAAGTGTTAGTGTGAACAAGATATGGACAGTCAAAAGTTTTACTTAGCTAAGATCCGCGACAAGCAAAACAATTCCGTTGTCTACTATACCTGAAGATGCCTCGTGTTGCGACGAAACACGTGTCGTTTACAAGATGGAAAAGTGATAATGTGTGTTTGGTGTTGTGTATAGTGGTTGGTGGGTGGAAAATTGATGGCCGACTTTCGGATAAATCCAACGGAAAAAACACACATTATTAATTTTCTGTTATTGTTTTGCTTGTCGCGGATCTTAGCTAAGTAAAACTTTTGACTTTCCACATAGTGATGGATTTCCGCAAAGTAACTCCTGACTCCATTAATAATGCGAACAAGATATTATATAAATGTACAATGAATAGAAACATAATTTGACTTTGAAGAACTTCAATTACATTGAAGATAAAACCCCTTAAAGATCCCTTGTGTCACCGTAGCCGTACTGCGGATATGCTACAGTACATACATACGCCTGTTTCGCATAGGGGTAGGCAGGGGTAGGCAGATTACAGATCTCCATCTGCTACGATCTCGGCACACTTTTCTCGCTTCCCTTACACTTATCACTTTCCTCAAGCTCGCCGGTTAAAGCTTGACCTGGCTTCACCTAAAAGTTTTGGGTATTTGGTCAAGGTATGTGTTCTTCTTCCCCTACCCACCCATGCATTGCAATCCGCAACGTAAATATCTTGTACCGGTCATTTTGCATCCATTCTCTCTATGTATTACTACTTAGATGGCCCAAACCATCTAAGTACCCATTACTTAGATGGTTTGGGCCATCTAAGTATCCCTTTTGACGTTGTATATTTATTTCATTATCTTATGTTATTGTCAGTTATATTATTTGATTGTGGTGGCGTATTATGCAATATAGTAGTTCGATTAAGGCGTATAAGTGGAGTGATATGAAATAAATGCGTGTATCGTGACTTTTTAAGTTGACTACAAAAGTCCATAGAAGTTTTTGGTAGAATAACCACCATTATATCAAGATGTAATGTGGGATAATAGACAGCTAGAGATAGAAGCTGATTAGACATATCAAGATAGTTGATATTATTGTATTTCATTTGACACTATCATAAAAAAACATTCATTCATATAATTTTTTTTAACTTGAACTTTATCTGTGTATTGTTTTTATACGAGAAAAAGCATACATGTATATTGAGATTTTAATTATAATATATTCTTTAGTTGATAAATTCCCTTAACCGGCGGGCTTGCATGAGGAGAATGAGTGTGGAGGGAGCAAGGGAAGTATGCCGAGATCGTAGCAGATGGAAATCTGTGGTCTCTGCCTACCCCTATGGGAGCCAGGCGTGACGATATTTATGTATATGTATTTATATCTTGTTGTTACTCACTGCAAAGTGCTTTCTGGACAGATCTCAGTTTAAGTGCCGTCCTGTAGGCGGAGAATCGAACCTCGTTCAGGTCGGCAAGCGAGTTCATCAGTTCAATCATCTTGGGGTGATCCCAGTGCGTTGTCTCCAACTCGTGGCTGTAAATGTGGAATTGAATTGATTAGTTCGTGCCGAAAAATATTAGCAGTTTGGTAGATATGAATTCGTCACGTCATATTACATCTTGCGGTTAGCCAAGTGTTGGAATTTTTTTTTAACAGCCCATATATGTCCCACTGCTGAAAAAACGAAGCCTCTCCATTTCTGGAGGAACGGACGTTAACCCACTACGCTTGTGCAATACGGATTGACGGGGTTACCAGACTCGGAATAAATATTTGTAATCCAAACATATATTTATTCTGATACGGGGATCGAACCTGCGACCATCGACTCCGCGGGCGGAGAGCCCAACCACTGAGCCAATTGGTCGAAAAGAGGAGACATTTTAAAGTGTTGGAAATTGTTCGGGGTTTAATTGAAGGTATATGATATAATATTGATTGTTTGGAATTTTACTTTTTTTATAGATACAATTTAGAAATAGAAATAGAAAAACTTTATTTATGACACCATTTTTTTTACAATTACCAAAATTAAATCCTTAATAATATTCTATATACAAATAAAAACACAAAACAAAAAGAAAATAATTTTAATCTAACGAGTGTCATAAAATGGTTCTTGCTCAGCATATGCTGGGCGCACTATTGGAGCACCCGGCGCTGGTTTTCAGCAAGAACCAACGTGGTCAGATCGCGGACCACAGTGACGACATTCATACTGACACACTCGTACATACAAATACATCCATATATATTACTACTCATACTCATATACACATACACATAAATACACGTACAGTACAATGGAATTAAAAAACACAAAGTCATGTACTAAATTCACCGCGTCCAAAAGAACAAGTTCCTGACTGCATACTTAAAATTAGATTTTTGTATTTTTTTTAAATATATTTATTGTATGCAAGTCACGAAGAGGTGGTGGCAAGTTGTTCCAACATTTGGTTGCGGCGTATTTAAAGCTACCACGAAACGCAGCTGAGCAGTGGCGAGGAACAACCAGCAATGACCTAGGCGCTCTGGTATCGCCAGCGCTATTTCGTTTACGGGACCATGTTAAAATCGATTGGATTGGTATTACGGGTGTAAGATATGGTTTGGTGGTTACAAGTCTGCCTGTAAAGTTTGGTCATTGTATACAAATCCTCCAAATTTGGGAGACTCATGTGTAGCAGTGGAAATTTTAGGAA
The DNA here is from genome assembly GCA_031353405.1 of Baronia brevicornis. Lineage (NCBI taxonomy): Eukaryota > Metazoa > Arthropoda > Insecta > Lepidoptera > Papilionidae > Baronia > Baronia brevicornis. The sequence goes on from JASFAT010004080.1 coordinate 95,395, forward strand.
ATTAATACGATAAACGTATTTGTTATCCTTTGATAGACCTATTGTATAATTTGTCTTTCTTTAGTTTTTTAAATGAGTTTCCATTTAGCTATTATCATTGGAATAGATCGTTCGATCGATCGTTTGAAACAAATTTTATTCGTTCGCGACTGGAAGACAATATTTGTTTGTTTGTATATTCTTTGGATGCAGGGCTAGATACCCGAGGAGATGTTCCGACTAACTGAAGCAGAATAAGACCTCCAATTTCGTGGAAGTGGTTTTATGGGATAGGAAGGCAAACGAGGAGGCGTGTGACCTGATGGAAAACAATCAACGCCGCCCATAGACATCCGCAGCGCCGTAGACAGCGCGGAAGCGTTGCCGTCCTTTAAGGAAATCGGCCGCTCACCGTACGAAGCGCGGTAGCTAAGCTACCACTCAGACGCCGGTTTTTTGCGGGAGTGTGGTACTTCCCCGGGCGAGCCGGCCCATTTGTGCTACAGACAAATATTACGCCATTCTTGACAAAGCCTTCGTCTGCAGCGCAGCTCTACCACTAGAAACGACATTTAGACGAAATAGTTTTTAAGGAATAAAACTCGCACTTTTCATCCTCCTAAATTCTTCTCTTACGTTTGGAAACCTAGTTCTACTAACAGACTCTATATTTCATGTAACTTTAAACAGTATTGTGATATTTACTTGATGTAGTAGGGTACATTCGCCGGGGTGACTGCTCGCTCCCATGGCGCCCGCACGGAGCCCGCGAGGAAGCCCTGCGCAGCCCCGGCGCCTCCGTCTCGAGCGACGCCGGCTAGCTGGCGGGCTCGCTCTTCGCCACCGGCGCTCAAAGCCGATACTCTGCACAAAGAACATCTTCATTAACTTTCTTCTTTACTTCGCATGACTACATTACTATTGGAATTTATTCGTTCATAACAAAGATCTCACCAGTCAATTAGATGCCCTGACCGAAAGACACATCATCTCCCAGAATCTTTTATCGGTTTAACATGAGTCGATATTACTTTTTTTATAGCAGGGAAGGCAAACGAGCATGCAGGTCACGTGGTGGTTGGTGACCACCGCCGCTCATAGACATCCGCAACGGCGAAGGCGTCGCTGATGCGTTGCTGGCCTTTAATGAACACACACGTTCTTTTCTTTGATATCCCCATATCATATCATAATCACTCAATCACTCAATGGACAAATTGTTTCAAATTCCCACAGTTCGTGGCAGAAAACTGCGACTAAATCGCACGGTGGTTGACGACAGGCCAGGCCAGTAGTAGAGTCTAAAAGATTGACGGATCTTCTGCAAATTTCTATTGTTTGTTTATGAGAAAATATTATCCCATAAATGTTTTCATCAGCTGACTCGTTTGCCTCCCTGTCCCATAAAAAAGAGTTAACAGATAGCAAATGACAGCTTTCGATCATATAAGTGTCAAGCTACTCCCTTAGTTTAAGAGCAGATATCGCTCTTGACTCACTATTACAAAAAAATATTTTATTTTTGTTTTTTCACCCAATACTAGAAAAGAAATGTAGAATATTAAATAAGTTGAGAGAAGATGGGTGTATGGTAATCTAAACGAAGCCATCTTTTAAATTATGAAGGCATTAAATGAAACAAGTGGTAGAGCGATGGTAGCAAGAATTCTTCACCTGGCATTTAGGTCATCGAGTCTGGCGCGCAGATGTTCCGGAAGCTGAACATTGTCCCTCGCCAGTTGCTGTGCTTGCCCGCGCAGCTCGTCAGCCAGTCGCCGCAGTGGAGGAAGCTGCGCCCTGGCGCGTGACACCGCATCCAACTGCGCCCGCGCATCCCGAGCGTCTCCAGGTGCACGCCAGCCAGCACGTGCTGCTTCTGCCGTCTGGACGCGAGCGGCTAACTCATCCAACGAGGTTGTGAACGCCCGCACACGCTGGAACAATAGAATAAAATAAGCTCGTTGGGTTATTAAAGGCTTTTCCCGCCAACTTACATCAGTGAGGTTGAGTTTTTATTACATTTTTTTTTAATTTTTACTATTAATTCACACCCTCCCTAAATATATATGTTTATACTTTGTTCGATTTTTATTCATATACTTAAGTTCAAATACATTTTTTTAACTTGTAGTGGATTACACTTGATGTTAATACAGGTTCTTTTAAATATTAATTCATTAACTAAATTTAATTAATTAATTTTAGTTTCATATGGGAGAAAAAATTCTCCTATATAAGATATTTAGCAGAATATAAATTTAGGAAAAAAACAGTCAGTGGCGAAGCGTGTATATCGTTGGAAAAAAGTAGGATTTGTTTTATTATACCATTCATTTTTCATATTACTTGTTTTAATTTATATGGACAGTCAAAAGTTTTACTTAGCTAAGATTATCAGAAAATTAATAATGTGTGTTTTCCTGCAGGATTAAGTGGATTTATTTGGAACTTAAACCAAAAACTTACCGAAAATCGGCCATCAATTCTCCACCCACTAACCACTATACATAACACCAAACACACATTATCACTTTTCCATTTTGTAAAGGACAAGTGTTTCGCCCCAACACGAGTCAACCAACGGAAAAACACACATTATTAATTTTCTGTTATTGTTTTGCTTGTCGCGGATCTTAGCTAAGTAAAACCTTTGACTGTCCATATAGTGATGGATTTCCGCAAAGTAACGCCTGACTCCATTAATAATCTTGTTTTAATTTCATAAGTTAGAAGTTTAATGAAATTAAATAAATAAGTAAATCCTATCTTTTTATCTTGATTTGGTAGAACGGTTATCGTTTATCAAGATCTATAGTGAAAAACTGAATTTACATTTCAAGATATATAATAGTTATATCTATTTGCCATCCAAGAAGAAAAACGAATAGATTAAAATAGTCAGTTAGTAGGGGAATAGGGATGGGCCTTCAGAACTCAACCGCTTACCGGAAGAGGAGCTACCACTCACGCCAATTTTCGAGTGTGGTACCTACTTCCCCGGGCGAGCCGGCCCATTCATGCTACAGACAAATAATATGCCATTCTTGACAAAGTATTCGTCTGCAGCGTGGCTCTACCACATGACTTGTTGTTACTACAATTTATTGTCAAACATTCGAACTAAGCTAGTATCTGTTGCATTAAATCCACACAAAGTTGGTTTCTATTAATAGCAGTGGTATTTCAAAATGAAACTGTAAATAAACAAGAAATAGATCCCTAGCCTGGACTCGCGAAGGTGACCTTGTAAGGGCGGCTAGCCAGCCTTGTGCGGATGGCTAGAGTTACTTGTATTTACACAGAGTAACTCACTGACAGAGTGTTGTAGTTTAAATATATGTTTCAATAATTCATTAATTTATGATAGTTATAAAAAAATAGTTTAAAAAAAACATAGTATTTATCAACTGAATATATAAATAAAATAATTAACAACGAGATAATTCTTTCATATATGAGGCAGGCAACGAGAAAGCGGTATAACTGATGAAAAATAATCACCAGCGCTTATAGCACTTGTAGAACGGTTTAGAAAGAAGTAGAACGATGAGAGGGGGAAAAGATACAAGGTTTCTTGAATAAGGTGCAATGGCAAGGCTTCTACTAAGAAGTCCGTATCCAGCGAGAATATAGAATTATCCCGGATGTGTTGGGCCATTCATAAATTAAATCATAGCCCATATATCTCACTCACTGCTAAGTTCTTTTTATTTCTGGAGGAACGGAAATTAACTTACCACGCTTGTCTTGTCAAAAATGAGCATATAACATGGCTTCATGCGATTTTTGGAAAAAAAAATATTAATAGAGTCATTCAATCTTAATTTTAACACCTTGTGACGTAAATCTAAAATTGATTAACATGCTATTCGTTGCAGGTTAGGTATGATTTTGTTCACAATACTATAGACATATATAGGCGTCTATACATTTTCGTTTAATTGGAATTTTATTGCAATAAATCTCTGTTACAATAGCACTCTGTGAACATAGACTAGACGGCGAAGTTTCCTTACAAAAGTCCATTCTACTTTTTTTACAAGTGAACGCTTCTGTAACCAGGGAGTTTGTTTGAAAAAGTTTGCGGTGCAAACGCTGACCGCAACTCAATAGCCGATTCTGTTCCATTGATCATATGGTAGTTATCTAGATCATAGGTTCCCAATCTTTTATGGAGTACCCCTTATAATAAGATAAAAATTTAGACGGCTAGATTAACTGTTTTATCATGAAAATAGATTAATGGAGTCAGGCGTTACTTTGCGGAAATCCATTACTATGTGGACAGTCAAAACTTTTTAACTAGCTAAGATCCGCGACAAGCAAAACAACAACAGAAAATTAATAATGTGTGTTTTCCCGCTGGATGAAGTGTGAAAAAAGAAATTTTTCAAAAATCAACACCGGAAATTCCGGTCTTACCGGAAATTAGATACATATAATTAAAATTGACTGAATTGAAAATAAATCATTCTATTCTATTCACATTCATTTGACATTTACAGGTAATAAACCTTATAAAAATTATTTCTTTTTATTTAAATAAAATGAATTTTCTTATTAATTTGAATGAGTTGAAACTCTCGTGAAAAGTGGTTTTTGTTTTTAAAATTTTTTATTTCGACCGCATTTGACGTCGAAACCGTTAATTTAGAAGAGAGGAGAAATATTTGTTAGTTATATGTACACTTTTTTTTTAAATAACCGATTTTAAAAAATTATATGTGAGGTCGATAAACCTTAATCTTTAATGCAAAGTGATCATCGATTGAAATTTACAAACTGTCTTATCTGATAAGTGTTTGGAGTGTAATAGGGGGACCAGATTGGCATACATTACAACGGGCGTTCCATAAGTATTAAATTGTTTACTGGAAGAGACTATCTTTATATTTTACATAAATCAAATTTGTACTGAAATCAAATCATTCATACCTCAATCAAAAACTTGAATGTATTTACGTATAAAGTTAGCTCTAAGTACAAAAATAGGAAAAAAGTGTGCTTTAATGGAATAGCAAGGCAAGCGTACAAGCTTGTTGCTATTGAAATCGATCAAATCCATCCATAGACATATCATAGGCATCGCAGAAGCGTTGCTGACCTTTGAGGTATATGTAGGCTTGCTTTTTGAAGGTACTATAACGTTCCAGCCGTGCTGTTACGGGGGGCGACATTTTTAGGGGGTTTTGTCTTCGTTATGCTGTAACACTTCCAACTAAAGTTAATTTATTAATGGTCACTTTTTAAATTTTATATTAATTATATTTACATTAATGAATCATTTTACATTTTATATTATGTCGTATGCCAGGAAAGGTGATATGTCTTTCGAATCAGTCAAATGTCAGTCGATCGAATCTTGTTTTCATATAAAACAATTTATTTCTTTCTATTTTAAAATTACGAATGTAAAAAAAGTAAAAAGGTTTTATTATATTAGATTAAACAGTTGTAATACATTAGTGATACATTTATCAATTTATCACTACAGTATCTATGTATCTATTCGGAGGTACCGCTGAAGATTGTTAGTATCACAAATAGCATCACCATTTTTAAATGGTTGAAATAAGTTTGATGTGTACAATATTTTTTTCATGTGAATTTCTCAATGTGCAAATTGATATTGAAGACAGCGAGTTCTCCAGAACTGCTGCACCTCACGGAAGAATAGAAGAGTTGTGCTGAATTGGCTGCCAATCTTCGCTAGTCAGAGAGACACTTTTAGAAGAAGACTAAAGTAGTTTTTTGACAAATACAAATACGACGTACTTATTTAAAGACTTAATGTTAGGTTGTTATACGCACAGAATTGATAAAAGAATCGTCTTTTTTATATTTGTTTATATATCAATCAATTAAGCATTTTAACGTTTTCATAACCTAAAAAAAAACAGAAAATATACGTAAATAAAGGCAGACACCGCTTACAAGGAGTTAAGTAACATGTAACGCAATACAAAATTGTCTCAACCACGCTCAATTGTCGTTTCTATTTAAGTTTGTGCTGTGGTTTTATTAAAATTCATAGCCACGTTATGCGTGTGGCATTCGCGGTTAAGTGAATAAATATTACGTACGTTTATTTCCTTTCTGTTTGATGAACTTTGGAGTAGGAAATATCTAGACATGTTTGTATTTTTTTTTAATGGGATAGATAGGCTAACGAGCAGGGCGTCACCTGATAGAAAGCAATCAACGCCGCCCATAAACATAAGCAGTGCCACAGGCAATGCAGAAGCATTGCCGGCCTTTAAAAAAGTGTCATTATAAGAGTGGAGCGGGGTTTGGGCCTCCGGAACTCAATCGCTCACCGGATGCAGCGCGGTAGGTAAGCTACCACTCAGACGTCGTATTTCTGCTGGCGTGTGGTATTTCTCCCGGCGAGCCGGCCAATTCATGCTACAGACAAATAATATGCCATTCTTGACAAAGTATTCGTCTGTAGCATGGCTCGATCACTACAAAAACCCCTAAAAACCCCCTATAAAAAGGTAGCCCTGATATTCTGCACTGTTATTATTGAATTGTAACTTCTCCACCCTTTCATATTAATTGGGCACATGAAAAAATCAATGGAAACTGGAAATTAAGAGAGATTAAGTCTGGAAGTGATGTGTTCCAGACTTAATTTCTCTTAATTTCCAGCACTCATCTACTGCAACGATTGTCGGTTCTCCGTGTCCAGCCCATTGCCACTTCAGTCTGCTAACTTGAAGAGCTATGTCGGTGACTCTGGTTCTCCGGCGAATTTGTTTATTTCGAATTCTATCCACCAGAGAAACTCCGAGCATAGCCCCCTCCATAGCACTCTGAGTATATATAATATAACTTGAAACTATAAGATTATTTTATAGTATTGAACGCGAGCCAAGATTCTAGTTTAGTCTTGATTTTCAATATCTATTCTACTAGAGTAACTTTCACTAATGGCCCCTTGACATAGTTGGCAGGGCACCCGCTATTTCGCTAAGGAGTCCGGGTTCATTTCCTATTCATAAACTATTTGAATGCATATCACAGCTACGTTAGGAACACGAATTTCGTGCACAAACTGAAGATGTTTAAGGTCAGATTTATTGCGGCAGGAAGGATCTCATTAAAGCTTCTGATAGGTGTCCGGTGGCAAAATTGGGTATATTTTATGGGATTTTATGGGATCAATTTTAATTTTATGGGATAGGAAGGCAAACGAGCGGGCATGTCACCTGATGAAAAGCAATCAATGCCGCAGAAGCGTTGTGTCATTTAAGAAGTGTCGTTTTGGGAGGGAATGGGGGAGTGGTTGGGCCTCCGGAACTCAACAGCTCACCGGACGAATTGCGGTAGCTAAGCTACCACTCGGACGCTACTTTTTTGAGGCAGTGAGGTACGTCCCCGGGCGAGCCGGTCCCTTCATGCTACAGACAAATAATATGATTTTTCGACCTATAACGCAATTCTTCCGGACAGCCTATAGTTAGAAAAAAGGCGTCAATCTATAATCAAGTCGTAACTCACAAGCGAGCTAATAATGTAATTGGAGCTATAAACTGTTAGTTTATATGAGTCTACGATGTTCCCGGATATCTATTGTGTTTTACTATGTATGGAATGGTGTTTTTAACCTTAGGGCCTTTGCAATTTCGTCGGGAGTACTTGAGAGCAGGAGATTCGTAAGTTATAGACTGGTTAGAACGACGAAGATGCTGCACCGGCGAAGAAGGGCGGCTCGGTCATCAAACGCCGCTGAAAGGAAGACGTTTCTCGACAGTAAGGGTACAAGTAGCTCCGGACTAAGTGTTTTTCAGGTTTAATGAGCGACTTGTATACTATTAGAGTAGATTGTAAAAAAAAATGTAATATTTTTAAATACATTTTATAGGTTTTTTACCACAGCCCATAGGTATATGTCGCACTGCTGGGCGCAGGTCTCCTCAGTTATGAAGAAACCGACATCAACCCACGACGCTTGTCCAATCCGGATAACCAGACTCTGAATGACTGAACCTTATGCAGTATTGGATTAACCTGTCATCGCCTGTTTATAGAATTAACTCAAGATATAATTTTAAACAATGTGGATGGATGGGTCGGTAGGGGAAGATCAAGGAGAACATAACTTGGCCAAATTGCCGAAGTTCTTAAGCAAGGCCAGATCAAAAGTATCCTTAACCAGAGCTTGAATGAAGAGGGTGATGAGTCTGGATAAAGCAATGAAAGTGTGAGATCTGTGGTCTCTGCCTACCTATATGGGAATCGGTCGTGATGATATGTGTATGTATGTATAATTTTAAAATAAAATATAAATTCTTACTCTTGATTCAACAAGAAGATGACTCTGGCTTTTTTATTAATTATTAATTTATTTTATCACAATTTTTTCTTATTTGCTTCGTGGCAGCATCGGGTACTGTTTTTTCCACACTAAGTTCCTTTCCGATTTAATATTTGCTTATTTTATATGTATTATAGTAGATAGGCAGAGCTACGCTGCAGACGAATACTTTGTCAAGAATGGCATATTATTTGGCTCGCCCGGGGAAGTACCACACTCCCGCAGAAAACCAGCGTCTCAGTTGTAGCTTAGCTACGGCGCTACGTCCGGTTAGCGGTTGAGTTCCGGAGGCCCACCCTTTTCTCCCTCCTCGGCCTCCCATAATGACACTTTGCTTAAAGACCGGCGATGTTTCTGCATTGTCTATGGCACTGCGGTTGTCTATGGGCGACTTTGATTGCTTTCCATCAGGTGACACGTCTGCTCGTTTGCCTCCCTATCCCATAAAAAATCAAACATAATTGACGGCAGTTCTACTATTATTATGAGTAAGGTTTTGTTTATTATTATTGTTTATAATTTGTTTGTTATAATTTTAGTTTTTGTTAATTTATATCTCATGTCAGTCTTAGTGTAATTTTTTTTTATTTTGCCTTTGTTTGTCTGTACTGCTTTGTGTATTTTCGAATAAAGTTTACGTTCTTTTTTCAGTACCCTTGATGTTGCAAATGTGTGTATAAAGAGCGGTGGTTACTTATCATCAGGGGACCCGCTTCTCCGTGTGCCTATCTTTTCCATTAAAAAAAAATACAAATTTAGATTGATCTTTATTTGTCGTGTTTTCACAAACAAAATATAAGTAGAGACATTTCACGATAAAAAAGCGAATAAAAATAATAACATAGGAACGAAAGCGTCACACCCGTATCCCTTGAATGTCTATTAGGAGATTTTTCATCAGGATAACCGTCTGAAGCCGGGTATCACCGCCATACCCGGCTAGGGAACAGATTGCGTGCCGTGATAACCGGCCGCATTCATCCGGGCAACTAAGGGTTGCCTTACATTATATTATTTTTACAACCACCCTGTAGAGAACTAACATACAATATTTACACTAGAATTGAAATATAATAGTTTTGACGACGATTTCTAGCTTACTTACATATGTACTTTTCTTTGATAGCAATTACTTATGAATATTACGGCAGTGTCATGTAAAATAATCAAGTATCATGAAATGTAAATTCAGCTTTTCACGATACGCCTTGATAAAATGGCGGCCATTCTACCATAACTTGCATGGACTTTTGCATTCGAGTTAAAAAGACACGATACATAATTTTATTTCATTTCACTTCACTTCCACGCCTTAATCAAAATATATTGAGTAATACGGCACCAGAATAAACAATACAAATTCTTAAACCTTCTATTGACTTATATTATTATCAGTTATATTGTTTAATTGTGGTGGCGTATTACGCAATATAGTTCGATTAAGACGTATTAGTGAAGTGATGTGAAATAAATGCGTGTATTGTGACTTTTTAAGTTGACTAAAAAAGTCCATAGAAAGTTTTGGTAGAATAGCCACCATTTTATCAAGTCGTAACGTGATAAGTTGACTTGTTACATTTCAAGATATTTAATATTATTATATTTTACTCGACACTGCCATAATATTTATAACTAATTGCCATCAAAGAAAAGTACATATGTAAATAATCTAGAAATTAGTGTGCTGGGTTAATGTCCATTCCTCCGGAAATAGTTTAGGTAGTAGAATTCATTTGTTATATTAATTCTACTACCATTGTTTAAGTTGTTCAAAATGAAGCGTTTCATGCATTGATTAATATTATAACACGTATGATACAACACGCAAATGTAACGTATAACGAATGAGCAGGCTAGATACACATTACAAGTATAATATACACAGCGAGGAATTCCAATTATTATGCACGTGAAACCACATGCATAACAAAGATAGAAAGACATACGCATAATATAGCGCGAAAGAGATGACAACAATTGTCTCTGTTGCGCACCCACTCTCTACAAATATACTAGACATTACGGGAGTTATTCGCTAATCTTCCTATTTATTACCTCCAGGGTTACATGTCAAAATATGGCTTATACACATGATTTTGTACACCGTTTTATAATAAGTTTAAAGCGATCATAATATTATTTTAAGCCGTGTGTTTTAAGTGTACAAAAAAGTTAGTGTTTTCTTTTCTTTGATGGATATGTTTTAACTATTATGCCAGTGTCAAGTAAAATACAGCAATATCAAATCTCATGAAATGTAATTAGTCAGCTTATCACGTTACGTCTTGATAAAATGGTGGCTATTTTACCAAAACCTTTTATGGACATTTTCAGTCACGATACACGCATTTATTTCATATCACTTTAGTTATACGTGCATGGTGATAGCAGAAGCGGGTAGCATCGGAATTACCTGGAACGAAATAAAGCATGTAGTTCAAGATAGAACGCGATGGCGGACCATTGTGGACGCCCTCTGTCCCACATTGGGGACATAGGAACATAAGTATTGTCTGAGATAATTTTTAGGACGTTTTTTTCAAATGTGTAAATAGTGGTGTGAAATAAATCTAGGGTTTATTTAATGGGATAGGAAGGCAAACGAGCAGGCGTGTCACCTGATGGAAAGCAATCAATGTCGCTAGGAGGGAAGAGGTAGAGGAAGGAGGAAGGGTGTCGGGCCTCCGGAACTCAGCCGCTTAGTGTATGAAGCGCGGTAGCTAAACTACTACTCAGACGCCGGTTTTCTGCCGGAGTGTGGTACTTCCCCGGGCGAGCCGGCCCATTCATGCTACAGACAATTAATATGCCATTCTTGACAAAGTATTCGTTTGCAGGAATAATGTGTGCGAGAAATAACTGAGATATGTGTGAAATAACTGAGTTTTTGAAGCGATAACATGAAATAAATGCGTGTAACGGATACGAGTGTGGTGTATTTACAATAATTGGAAAAATAAAGAAGTTAGCTGTATGTATCATCGATGTTGCGACTGTTCACACTGACTTATAAAGAAAATACATATCTAGGGCAGTACGTCTAGATTGTAAACTCATCAAACTCATATTCGCATGCCTAGCGGTATGCGAATATTTCTATTTATAATTAGATAATGACGAATCTGAATATACCTAATTCGTTAAAAAATGACGGTGACATGGTTCGCCACCCGTTATATCCTGATTCCCACGAGGGCGAGAAGCGACGAACTGAGAGCCGTTTCGCTACGATGAATGTGAGAGGAAGAATGGATGAAAAGTTGGATGAATGTGGAGAAAGCAAGGAAGGTGTGTCGGGATCGTAGCGGATGGAGATCTGTGGTCTCTGCCTAATCCTACAGGAACACAGGCGTGATTATATGAATGTATGTATGAAAATTAGTCAAAAAATGTATCCTTGATGGTAGTTCGCATATTTCTTTTGTAAAAAATGTCGTATAACTAAATAAGGGTGGATCTGATTCATCAAGTGCAGATATACTCATAACGTGAAAAGATGACGACATTTGTCACGTGTACAGGTAGGGCGGCGAAAATATGGCGGCAACGAGACGGACATTTGTAATTTGCGACGTATATTTAAGTGTTGCCATAAATAAGGAAAATGCTGTCCACTGGAACCCGGGTCGATCCCCGTTATTATACCATTTTTGAAGAAAGGGTGATTTTTCTTTTCGCAGGGAATGAATATTATAAATCATAATGCTTTATACCGAGAGCTTTCGTAATTGGTCGACTTGAATGGTGAAGTACCACACTACTCTGAACAGTCTTCTAACAATAGAAGCTACACTTCCACGTTTAATTTGGCCAGCGATGAGAGCTAGAAGTTTAGCTTTTTCCTTACCTGACCTCTTTCCATCATCCTAAACTATTCTTAAGGACAGGGAATATATCATCAAGTTAAAAGCACTTTTTTACTCTTATACATATTAAAAATAATACATAAAACATAAAAAATAGAAAAAATATTATTGTACCTAACTGGTATCACTATGCTCGATATAAGGAATGCTGATAACAATTAATATGAGTTTAAAGAGTTAAGAGAGTTAAAATGAGTTTTCAATACTTTTATGCATAACTTTAATATTAAACTAACTATATGTTTAAAAGTATTCAAGAAACATTTGAAGCATATGAAATAAGTTGTAACATTGACATGAAATACATTAGTGATACGTAATTAAAAATGGCCAATAACTTTTTACCATATTAGAAGTTCTCTGACACCTATTGCAGGCAACCCTGTATTACAGGTATTAGAAAAATAAAATAAGTACTTAACAATATTTTATTCATAAATAATAAATATATAAAAATAATTATATTTAGGAGTTGTAGTTTCAAAATGTACTCACGATTAGAGGCAAAATATATTGTCGATTAAATAAATAATTGTTATCATTTAATCGATATCTAGCTATGGATATATAATCGGATACAATAACCGATAGCGGCAATTGGGCCAATACATTTAAGTGATAAAACGCATAACCCAAATTGACACTTCTAATCGTTAATATAATTTATTGAATAGCAATTACGAGCGGGTCGTATTTTTTACTACTTCCACTGGGATTTTTTTATAAGATTTTATTATCTGTGAAAGTTATTTATTTTTCATCTGTATATGTCATCTTAGTATCTGAAAGCCTTTATAGATTATAAATAAATACATAGGACACTTCCCGCCAACTTACATCAGTGACGTTGTGTTTTTATTTCATTTTCATAATCTTATATTATAATATTATCAGTTATATTGTTTAATTGTGAAAGCGTATTTTGCAATGAAGTTCGATTAAGGTGTATAAGTGAAGTGATATGAAATAAATGCGTGTATCGTAACTTTTTAAGTTGACTGAAAAAATCCAGAGGTTTTGATAGAATAGCCACCATTTTGTCACGACGTAACGTGATAAGCTGACTAGTTACATTTCAAGAGACTTGATATTATTGTATTTTACTTGACAATGAGATTATATTGTAGTTATAACTAATTGCCATCAAAGAAAAGAAGAAAATAAATACATATGCTTTTTTTCGAATGTTAAGAAGTTAATTTTTATTTTTAATCTGAGATATGTAATTATTCAATTTAAAATTTTAGAGTAAATATGAACCATGCACAGCGTTTTTAATAAAACTTTCATCCTATTGAATCATTTCATTTCATCTTTCATCTTATTCAAAAGACTTTTTCTGACGATACTTTAGTTTTACTTTAAAAATATGTTTTATTTTAGTGACTATTATTAATATAAGTTAAATCAAATGCATAACATATTAATTAAATGCTTATTTATAATAAAAAAAAACATATGTTATATTTTTTTTATAATAATATGATGATCGAATTAAAAACAGGGCGGAATGTCGAGATGTCTGGAACAGACTCTAGCCAGTCCAAGCAAGGCCTGCATTGGACGTGGCTGAGCGAAGAGCTTAAATTGCGAATGAAATAATATATGATACTAAAACAATTACAATAAAAATGGAGGATTTTTAAGTCAAGAGAGAGATCCAAAAAAATGATGTGGACTTTTCCGCCAATTTACATCAGTGAGGTTGTGTTTTTATTTCATTTCTATAGTCTTATATTATTAATAGTTATATTGTTTAATTGTGGTGGCGTATTATGCAATATAGTTAAGTTAGTGCAATGCAGTTAAGGTGTATAAATGAAGTGATATGAAATAAATGTGTGTATCGTGACTTTTTAAGTAGACTGAAAAAGTCCATAGAAGATTTTGGTAGAATATAAAATGGTGGCTATTATCAAGACGTAACTTGACAAACTGACTAGTATATTTCAAGATACTTGATGTTATTATTATATTTTACTTGACACTAGCATAATAGTTATAACTTATTGCCATCAAAGAAAAGAAAAAAGATGATGAGACTTTTACCGCCAACTTACATCAATGATTTTATGTTTTTATATCATTTTCATAATCTTATTTTAGCATATAAGTGAAGTGATATGAAATAAATGCGTGTATTGTGACTTTTTAAGTTGATTGCAAAAGTCCATAGAAGGTTTTGGTAGAATAGCCACCATTTTATCAAGACGTAACGTTGCAAGCTGACTAGACATTTCAAGAGATTTGATATTATTGTATTTTACTTGACACTGGCATAATAGTTATAACTAGGTGTCATCAAAGAAAAAAAAAGTAATGGATAAGATAACATAGTTCGTAATATTAATTCTAACGTCAGCAACAAAATGCGGGTCACAATCACAATTGTGTTGTTTGCACGCGGAAATGAAAAGTACACGTTTTAAAATAACTAGCGCATGTATTAAGTAATATGATACGAAAGTCGTTGTGTTTGTGAAATAGATTTAGAATTAATCGAACATTTGTTGTAGATATTTTCAGTAATGAAATAGATAGCTAGATATATATATTCTTTATTGTACACCAATAACAAAGTTATACAGTTATCGATTGTAATATTTATATACAAATGCCGATCTTAACACTAATAGCGTCCTTCCAGGCAACCGTAGGATATACAAAATGTTAAAAACATGATTTGCTGTAGGTTGGTGATACATTAGCGTTATGATGATAGATGATAGATGATAGAAAGTGGAACTATTCCATCCTTATTAGTAATCACCTCCAGTAGAGGCGCGTTTGATTGATTTTGACGAGTCCATAATTTTTTTTATGGGATAGGAAGGCAAACGAGCAGGCGTGTCATCTGATGGAAAGCAATCAACGCCGCCCATAGACATCCGCAGTGCCATAAGCAGCGCAGAAGCGTTGCCAGCCTTTAGGAAAGGTGATCTTATTGGTTAGGCCACCGGAACTCAACCGCTCACCAGACGAAGCGCGGTAGCTAAGCTACCACTCAGACGCCGGTTTTCTGCGGGAGTGTGGTACTTTCGCGGGCGAGCCGGCCCATTCATGCTGCAGACAAATAAAATGCCACTCTTGACAAAGTATTCGTCTATAGCGTGGCTCTACCACCTTGATAAATTTAACGACGACTGTATATAACGACCAACGGCTTTTAGCGGCATAAATGTAACTCAATATGAGTTTTATATGTACTCTCAAGTTTGACTTCGTAATCGTCCGGTCAGTATGGCGATCTTGATAAGGTCATTATATCCGGGTTTCACTGTATTTAGTTTTATTTTTATATGACGAGAATTTTTTTACTGTTTGGCATATCAGCACGAAAAAATCATATTGTTTTATTACCAGAGTCACGCCTTATACGCATATCATCCAGAGTATGAGAGATAATAAGGTTTCCCCACACGTCGGATGTAAGTTCGTAAATAGAGCTAGCAAGGTCGTCTGGTCGAAACAAACGCTTATTCATGTGGTGGTACCCCTGGTGTGCGCAAGTCATTATCAGATCGCGGGGTCGCCGACCTCGCTGTTAAGGCTACATACATGTCTGGCGTACGATTTTGTCTATTTCGGCGATGGACAGATATTTTGCTGGATGGATAAGTGCAAAGGTATATAAATTCCCATCCAGCTGAAAGCGAGTAAAATTGTTCAAAACATAATTAAAAACAACATTTCAATTAAAATAACCTGAGATTATAGTCCGGTCAATCTAAACATTGGAAGGTACATAAATTCCCATCCAGCTGAATGTAAGTAAAATTGTTCAAAACATAATTAAAAACAACATTTCAATTAAAATAACCTGATATTATAGTCCGGTCAATCTAAACATTGGAAGGTACATAAATTCCCATCCAGCTGAATGTAAGTAAAATTGTTCAAAACATAATTAAAAACAACATTTCAATTAAAATAACCTGAGATTATAGTCCGGTCAATCTAAACATTGGAAGGTACATAAATTCCCATCCAGCTGAATGTAAGTAAAATTGTTCAAAACATAATTAAAAACAACATTTCAATTAAAATAACTTGAGATTATAGTCCGGTCAATTTAACATTGGAAGATACATAAATTCCCGTGCAGCTGAAAGTGAGTAAAATTGTTCAAAACATAATTAAAAACAACATTTCAATTAAAATAACTTGAGATTATAGTCCGGTCAATCTAAACATTGGAAGGTACATAAATTTCCATCCAGCTGAAAGTGAGTAAAATTGTTCAAAACATAATTAAAAACAACATTTCAATTAAAATAACTTGAGATTATAGTCCGGTCAATTTAAACATTGGAAGGTACATAAATTCCCATCCAGCTGAAAGTGAGTAAAATTGTTCAAAACATAATTAAAAACAACATTTCAATTAAAATAACTTGAGATTATAGTCCGGTCAATTTAAACATTGGAAGGTACATAAATTCCCATGCAGCTGAAAGTGAGTAAAATTGTTCAAAACATAATTAAAAACAACATTTCAAAATTCCCCATCGTTCCGGTACATGGAAAAAAATTGACTCGACGTCAGGTCTGTCCCTTAACAAGCAACAACGCGGAACCGCTAGATAAGAGCTATCGAGGAGCAATTAAGGCGGGACGCTGTGCGCACGCGCTGGGTCCCAGCTGCCACGCAAATGGATCGGACATGGTAGCACTGCACGTAGACTTGGGATTAGGGATTCAAATCTATTTTTAGTTATTATATAAAGTGTATTTCTTGTCGTGTGTCGGTTTGTTGAATGATCGTTGTACGCGTATACGAATGGAAAAATGTGAGAGAAAGAGAGAAAAGATAGAAAAGGGGGTTGATATATATATATATATATATGTATGTATGTGATATGTATATATATATATATATATATATATATATAGGCACAGTGGTGAGGCCCCCCACCTCACGAAGTCTATGGTCGCGTGTTCGATCCGCCCGCCCGCATCGGGATAAATATATGTATGCCCTACAAATATTTATTCTGAGTCTGGTAACCCCGCCAATCCGCATTGGACAAGCGTGGTTAATTAATGCGTATAAGTAAAGTGACATTAAATAAATGCGTGTATCGTGACTTTTTAAGTAGCATAAGTCTATAGATGCTTTAGGTTATCTGGCCACCATTTTATTAAGATGTTAAGTGACAAGCAAGATTATTATATTTACTAGCCATTGACATAATAGTATCTCTGCCTAGCCGCTTGTCCAGCATTTATGGTATTGGTACACGGGTACGCGACCCCGGCCTCCCGACCTACTACCGTATCACTCTTAGTCTTCCGTTGCGGTAGTATCATATCCCTATCATGCTGTCAAAGTCCATCTTTTCTTCCCCCTGCCTTTTGCTGTCTTCTCTATCCTTTTCCCTTCCTCTCTGCCAATCCACTGTCGTGTCAAAGGATGTGTGGCTAGGGGCGAGCTTAGTCGCAAGCGTGCCGACCGTTCCGGGATCGGGCTCTCCCGGGTAGTATAGTGCCTTACCTCAGCATGCGGGGCTCTGCTGGGGCTGACCTCCAGCCTTCCTTGCGGTTCGTGGGATTTACTATGACAAATCTTAATATACGTAATTCGTTAAAAAATGACGGCGACGTGGTTCGCCATCCGTCACGCCTTGATTCCCACGAGGGCGAGAAGCGACGAACGGAGAGTCGTTTCGCTACGATGAATGTAAGAGGAAGGATGGATGAGTGTGAAGGAAGCGTGGATGGTGTGTTGGGACCGTAGCGGATGGAGATCTGTGGTTTCTGCCTAAACATACAGGGAGTCAGGCGTGATTATATGTATGCATGTATCTACTGACATACTAGTTACACGATGCAAGCATACCTCATTATTAACTGCGATTTCCACAGCGCTATAATCGCTTGTTTGTTAAGTCAATTTACGATTAAAACGTCTGACTATATTCAGTGTTGGACAAGTATCCAAACGTGGAGTCTAACGGTCTCAAAGCGCGCGGACCCGGGTGGAAAAACTAGTTTTGTTTATATCTGGTAATATTGTAGAGGACGCACGGGGATTGACCACGACATTATCAAACCAACCAGTCACTATGATACAGCGTTCGGGTCTAATAATAGAGTTTCTACTCGTGGCTGTTTTCGGGTTGTTTGTTCTTTAATGTCTTTGCTCGTACGTGCGCTGGATATGAGGTGGTTGTTTTCGCGTAAATTGCTCTATCTGGCTTTGCCCGCATGTGTGCTATCTATGAGAAATTTTAATCGAAAATCAATAACAATCTAATTAAAAAAACTATACATTGAAAAAATAATAATAAATCGCACCAGAAATTTTCCCGCCATGTTAGTTATCAGCGTTGAGTTTTTATTTCATTTATATAACCTCTATATTGTTTAATTATGGTGGCGTATTAGTCAATGTATTGTAATTTGTATACAATAATATATCTATTGACAACGGTACAGATAGGGCTTACAAAACCGGGATCCCGAATACCCGAATCCCGGACGATTTTTGTCTGTTATTAAAAACCGGTATTTATGTAAAAATACCGGTATTTTGGTATTACATTAGTTGATAAAAATTGAATTTATGCACAATATAAATCTAATTAAAATAATATTAATTATTTACAAGAAATTTTATTTGAAGACAAACAAATAATTTCATTGTATTCAAATCGATATCTAGCACATTTATTATATGTAAAATGTAACATAAAATTTAATATGCACTTTTTTTTACTTGCACGTTTTTTTGTATCTATCTACTCCTACTCTTTATGTAATAAAATTAATAATATCTACTCATTTCAGAACAATATTTATTGGATTTCTTATATTATTTGCTAACAAGTCAATATAAGTCAAGTGAGATAATTAAAAATATAACTAGTAAATTTTTTATCAATAATACCGGTTTGAATACCGGTATCCCGATATTTCTAATTTTAAATATCAAATACCGGTATTCAGATTTTAGTTCGGTATTGTAAGCCCTAGGTACAGAAACGTTCGATATTCTCAATATCAAAATACATCAATTAAAGCGATCGCTCCGTGATATCTTTGGCAGCCGATAGATCACAGAATTATTGTTAGTCTTCTTTCTCTTTATAGTTCTTACTTTTTTTTTAAATTTAATTTTATCTGTTCAGTTTTATAATATTTTATTATTACATAAGTAACCCTATTGTCAAAATGTAGTCACGCTGTGCGCAAATTTAAAGCGTTATTTATAGTCCGGGCGTTGTTAAGTTTATATAATATCGTATTCTTTAAGACTGTAACTTGTTTTGTGCCTAATAAATGTAATAAAATAAATTTGATTGAGGCGTGGATGTCAAATGAAACGAAATAAATGTTTGTATCGCGTCATTTTAACTCGACCACAAAAGTCCATGCGAGTTTCAATATACCGGCTACCATTTCATCAAGACTTATCTTGGAAGGTTAAATTTACATTTTAAGATACTTCGAGCGATTTTATAAATGTATACAATAAACTGATAAACTCAAAGCTTATCGATTTGGCAATAACATCAAAGGCAAAGCTGAGACTCGTAAGCAATCATGCAAATTATTGTCATTTATCACCACCTCATGATATACCAAGAGCTGTTGAAATGAAACCTCCGGGGCAGTCGAACTCCGAACTGGTTAAGCCACTTCTTATCCAGTAGAACGTCTGGCATACTCGTATGTCGAGTACGAACCATTTAGTGACATTTATTAGATTTAAATTCTTGAAGTGATAAACTTCTATAGGCGCGTTACACGACTCTGGGTATTGAAAAAATCTATGGGTTCGCGTCAGCAACATTTTTTTAACAGCCCATATATGTCCCACTGCTGAGCACGGGCCTCTATAATTCTGGAAGAACGGACGTTAAACCCACCACGCTTGTCCAATGCGGATTGGTGGGGTTACCAGACTCGAAAAAAATATTCGTAATCCATACATATATAAGGAGCCTTGGGTGAGGCCTATGTCTAGCTTTGGACTGCCGCGGGCTGATATTGATACATATATTCATTCCGATGCGCGAACCCGCGACCCCATTGACTCCGCGGACGGAGAGCCCCGCCACTGAGCCAATTGGTCGTCAGTAACATGCTAATGCTTAATTAAGGTATGTCTATAGCTATAGACATACTATAAACACAGTTAATGCGCGCGCACCTGTCTACGTGCACGCATCACGCCAACAGATTGTATATACGATTGTATGTGTGTGCGTTGGACGCTACATGGATGGATAATGTTTTGTGAGTCGCGTCAGCAACATGCTGTAGTAATAGCAGCATTTAATATAACAATTAGTTTGAAATTTCAAAATACAGTTTAAAGCCAAAGACGCCGTCATATACATCGTTATTATTAAAGTAAATTCTTTTTAATTATAGATTTTTTGTAAATAAAACAGAACCAAAAGACTTTTATATGGCCTTATGTTGGGCACGGGGCTTCTCATATTTACATCATTGTATATTTACATAATTGTATATTTACATAATTGTATATTTACATAATTGTATATTTACATAATTGTATATTTAAAGATACCATATCTACGTATGATATAATTATCGTGATGCGTGATTTTTTTTTGGCTTCAAAAGCGATAGCATTTTCGAGAAAATTAGGTCGTTTTGAGTTTTAAAATTCTTGTTTCTAGCCAATGTAATTTCATCCGGCAATATCCGGATTCACCCCGGGTGGCGTTCGCTTCCGGTTGTTTTATGAAATGCCGGCCCGCTGGGATTTCGCTGGACCAACGCTATATTGGACATGGGAGGGAGACGGGGTAACGTTGTAGAGATAAGTCAGGGAGACAGTTTTGTGACAGTTTCATTTTTGGTAGACCAATGCGTTTAGTGGTTTTGAACAGATTATATAGCATAGAACAGAACAGCGGCTTATAGTAGTACTGACTGATTATGTTCAAACAAATACTAAAATTAGAACATTTTTAACGAGCTATTACCGGATTTTTCTTAGGGCAGTATTTTGTGTATCTAATGTTTAGCAAACGAGCAGGCGTGTCACCTGATGGAAAGCAATCAACGTGGCCCATAGACATCCGCAGCGCCATAGGTAGTGCAGACGCATTGCCAACCTTTGAGGAAAGTGACAAGGCCTCCAGAACTCAGGCCGTTCACCATTGCCATTCTTGACAAAGTATTCGTCTGCAGTGTGGCTCTACCACTAATTATAATTATTTTACAACAAACCAAGTTATGATAAATCAAAATGAAGCTGAATATTCTATTATGGATACCATAATATAAAGAATCGAAATGTAAACTAACCTAAAAGAAACAACCTATTTGATCCTAATTTTTGTATTTAGAATAGAGTTTATTAAGTTATTATCTAGTTCAACTTTTAAAACACGTAGGTTATTTACTTTCAAATAAAGAACTCGTTTATTTCCTTAGCAACATAATCCTGGCATGAATCAAAGCACGTGTGAGAAACAAAAGAAAAAATTAAACGCACACATATAAAAGGCCGCGTTCCTCACAAATGTGACTCATTCCAAACATATGACTACTACGAATAAGCCTCCGATGCTAGTTCAAACAAAAAAACACTTTATCTACACTAAAAGAAGGTATATATAGTGATAAGTCTGAAAGGTATTGCGGGAAGCTGTCTCCATTTTATAAGAATTGATAATCGACGTATGTGCGATATAGTGTAACACAAAATCGTATTTAAGTTAAAACAGTTAGTGTTGAAAATTGAATGATTGAACATATCAGAGAAGCTTAACCTAGTACGTGAATAAAAGACTATATTTGCATATCAAATAGTTTTTTTCAATTCGGTACCACTCAATACTTGTAGCAAAACTGCTATCTTTAAACAAAGCGGTTATTAATTATAATGGAAAGGATCTCTTGTAATGAACATTGAAAATCGTGTTGGTTTATGGTACTGTAGTAATAATACAATCATAAATGTATCACTAATACATTAAAACCATTTATATTATATTACTTTTTTGACATTCGTAATATTTAAAATAAAAAATAAATATTTTTTTTTAAAACAAAATGCATTAGTTCGACAGATGAATATTGATGAATATTCATCTGTCAGAATTGATGATGAATAGACATGTCACCCGTCCGGCACTAAACATTGTAATATATATATATATATATATATATATATATATATATATATATATATATATATATATATATATATATATATATATATATATATATACATATATATATTCCTCGCAGGGGTTGACAGAGACCACAGAGCTCCATCCGCTACCATTTATCGCAGCGAAACGGCTCTCCTGATTCTCACGAGGGCGAGAAGCGACCAATTCGCTTCGTGAGAATCAGGACGACGATCAACAAATTAGGTATATTAATTCATGTTAGGGAGGATGGAGGTGTCAGCCCCAGCAGAGCCCTGCTTACTGAGGTAAAGCACTATACTACCCGGGGTAGCCCGATCCCGGAACGGTCGGCACGCTTGCGACTAAGCTCGCCCTTAGCCACGCATCCTTTGACACGGCAGACTGTGGATTGGCGGAGAGGAAGGGAAAGGATAGAGAAGAAAGGAAAGGGCAGGAACGGAAATGCGGATCGGGGGGGTTACCAGACTAGGAATAAATATTTATAAATTCATATAATATTTATTCCGATGCGGGAATCGAACCCGCGACCATTGACTCCGTGGGCGGAGGACCCCGCTACTGAACCAATCGGTCGAAACAAGTATGTTATAAGAGAGCGATGAGGAGTAAAACAAGTCGGGATGAAAGTTGAGAAAGGGATGCTTAGATGATTTGGTACATAGAGAGGATGGATGAAAGACAAGACAAGTAGATGTCTTTAAGTCACGTTAGATTTTACGTTGATCGTTGGCTTGAGTATTTCAAGCCAGCAAATAATAAGAAAATAAATAATAAATTACAGACAAATAAAAAACTAACAGAAATAGTGGAAATGAGTATATGGACAGTCAAATGCTTTACCTACCTAAGATCCGCGACAAGCAAAACAATAACAGAAAATTAATAATGTGTGTTTTTCTGTTGGATTAAGTGGATTTATTTGGAACTTAAACCACTTTTCGGTTGTCTTCCGTAGAGTTTACTATACCTGAAGATGCCTCGTGTTGGGGCGAAACACGTGTCGTTTACAAGATGGAAAAGTGATAATGTGTGTTTGGTGTTCTGTATAGTGGTTGGTGGGTGGAGAATTGATGGCCAATTTTCGGTAAGTTTTTGGTTTAAGTTCCAAATAAATACACTTAATCCAACAGACAAACACACATTATTAATTTTCTGTTATTGTTTTGCTTGTCGCGGATCTTAGCTAAGTAAAACTTTTGATTGTCCATATAGTGATGGATTTCCGCAAAGTAACGCCTGACTCCATTAATAAGTTGAAACAAAGTATTAAAGTAGTTTTATTGCCGATCTCGCTATGAAATGCAAGCCGCAAATAGATTCTTGTCCATTGACCTATCGTGAGTGTTAATTACATAAAAAAAAACGTAAAACACTATGGTATTCCACTCAGTGATCGCTAAAATGGATATAAAATAAGTTTTAACATCTAAAATAGTTAACTTCGACCCACTTTGGCATAAGAACACACATTTTCCATGTGATTGCGTAAGCGAAAGATAAAATGTTATTACCATCCGGTTATAATAACTGTTTAATGGGGGACTTTTATTACTTTTATTTTTAAGATTTAATGGCAGACATTCATTTCCCATAACTGTATCCTGGTAATTGTGAATTAATCACCCGAACATACAGTTTAACAGCTAACTATTGACATGTCAAGGATAATTCCTACCGCTGAATTCCACTATCGCCGTAAAGAAAAGTTTCATGTATATCAATATCAGCCCGCGGCAGTCCACTGCTGGACATAGGCCTCACCCAAGGCGCGCCACCTAGCCCGATCATCGGCTACACGCATCCAGTCTCTGCTAGCCGCCTTGCGCAGATCGTCGCTCCATCTACACTACGTTTGCCGAGTCGCGGTCTCCACTCCAGCACTCGTCTACTCCAACGATTGTCGGTTCTCCGACAAACGTGTCCAGCCCATTGCCACTTCAGTCTGCTAACTTGAAGAGCAATGTCGGTGACTCTGGTTCTCCGGCGAATTTCTTCATTTCGAATTCTGTTCATCAGAGAAACCCCGAGCATAGCTCTCTCCATAGCACTCTGAGCGACTTTGAGCTTGGCGAGGAGACGGACTGTCAGTGTCCACGTCTCGGCACCGTAAGAGAGTACGGGCAGGACGCACTGGTTGAAGACTTTTGTCTTCAGACTTTGTGGTATGGGCGACGAGAAGACTTGACGGAATTTCCTGAACGCTGCCCAGCCCAACTGTATCCTTCTCTCGGCTTCTTTCTCGAAGTTGTCTCCGTCCAATCGCACTATTTGGCCAAGGTAGACATATTCCTGGACAACTTCGAGAACTTTACCATCGATCGTGGTCGGTTCTGGCTCAATATGTTCATATATATATATATATATATATATATATATATATATATATATATATATATATATATATATATATATATATATATATATATATATATATATATATATATATATATATATATATATATATATATATATATATATATATATATATATATATATATATGCTATAGTGAAGCAAATCTGTTTTTATATGGATTCTTTGTTCGTTGTTTGTTTTTTCACCTTCATGATTTTGTTTAAACGCCAAAATTCAATCTGGGGGTGATCATGATCATTCTAATTCCAACCGTCGAAATATACTACTTTAAAGTGTGTGTGAAAGTCAAGTGTCGAGTGAAGTGATTAACATATATTATTAATGTTTGAAAGCCTAATCTGCCAGCGGACAGCCTGTTCTCCTTATGGGCATGGCGCTTATCATCTGAACATCCAATAAATTTTGGTTTGGAATCTCACGGGAAATATTCCTACATAAAATTATTCGACATTAACTTTTAATGTCTTACAGAGACAGTTTGGATTGTGTTCGGTTTTACTGCGTTCTATCTCCCGTCTCCAGCGAAATGGCTCCGAGCCGAAGTTTACGATGCACTCGAAGCGACCGGCTCCCTCAACCGCCTTCTTAATAATACTTTCCACTAATCCACAATTAAATCTGTGTCAAATTCAACGAATGGTACAAGACATAAAAACAAAGATTTTTCAATTCCTATTAGGCCACATTCTTCCTATATGTGTGACGAAGAAATTCGGTGCATTTTAAAGTTTTATTACAAAAAAAGGTAAAAATGCGACGAACGCCGCGAATAAAATTTGTGCGGTTTACGGACCTAATGCGGTATCAAAGCACAAATGTGGTTCCAGCGTTTAAAGTCTGAAAATTTTAGTGTGAAAGATGAGGTTCGCTCTGGACGCCCTGTCACAGATAAAATCAGTGCCATCTTTGAGAAAATGGAGCAAGATCGACATATTAGTAGCTACGATATTGTTAAAAAACTGGACGTTGATCATAAAACAGTTTTACGTCATTTACGAAAGTCTGGGTACAAGAAAAAACTTGACATTTGGGTACGACATGATCTCACTGAGATACCACTGAGAAACCACGACAACGCCAGACCGCACTCATCTATAGCCACGCAGCAAAAATTGAGAGAGCTTGACTGGGATGTGTTGATGCATCCTCAGTATAGCCCTGACCTTGCTCCATCAGATTTCCACCTGTTTCGGTCATTGCAGAACACTTTAGAAAGCATAAAGCTAACCTCAAAAGAACACTATGAACACTATCTGTCAGATGTTTTTATTCAATCAAAAATCTCAAAATTTCTACAGGTTTGGGATCATGGCACTACCCACAAGATGGCAACAAGTCATCAATCAAAACGGCACATACATATTATAAATAAATAAAAAAATATACCATATATTTTCCATTGTATGAACAATACGAAAATACTTTTGCCCCGACCTAATATTTAAATACATTTTTTTTTAAACTTATAGTGTACGACTTTGATGTTAATACTGGTTTTTCAAATATTAATTCATTAATTAAATTTAATTAAATTCACCTCAGAAGAATGTATTCTCATTTGATTTAGTTATCGAAAGCCTTTTTTCTTTGTTCTATTTGCAATTTCTCTGTCATGACAAGCCTCAGACCTCACAATTCTTATAACATCAGTTTTATTGGGTATTTAAAAAATTCTCAATTATACACTTGACTGAAAAGAGACGTTATATATTTTTATCTCTTCATTCTCTTCTTTATTTCTGTTAGACTACGTGTGATAATTTGCGTGTTGCTCCCGCGAATTTTAAATATTCACTTACAGTTATATGACATTCAATTAACCCGAACCTCGGTCCCGAGTGAGGATCCAATCTTACCTGTAACAAAAAAAAGTAACTAATGACAAATCACATTCTACCTTCGCTTAGTTGACTCGCTAATACATTAGCATTAATTATTTTAACATTCAGCCTAATGGAGCGAAATATTTAGCCGTTATATTTCTGACGTATGTATGTATGTATGTACACGCTCGAATTGATTTGCCCAACCGACACTACCGGTTTGAGCACATTGCCTTTATCCAATAATTAATACCGATAACAAGAACGTTTTGGGTTGTTTGCATACCTGAATAGTGACGAAACATTGAAACATTGAAAAAAATCGATATTTTTTATTTAAAGATAGAAAGAAAACTTTTTTCGCCAATCCACAAAACAGTATAATACTACTGTACACAAAAACAACAAAGAATATAAAAAAAATATATAAATATAAAATAAAAAAAGCAAAAAATTTAGCTACTATACTAAGCATTAAAGAAAAGACAGAAATGAAAGACAAAAATTATACAAAAATAATAAAAAAAGAAGCATAACAATTGTAAAACAGCAAGAATTTAAACATAAAATTAAAAAAGAGAGAAAAAAAATTAAGCTTACTTTACTAAGTATTAAAGAAGACACAGAAATTAAAGACAAAAATTATACAAAAATAATAAAAAAACAAAATTACAAAGCATAGCAATAGTATATTATGATACCTATGCTGCAGTATGGATGTAATATATAGCGATTTTTCGATGTTATAGATCGAATTGAAGCATCGATGTTGTATCGATGCAACAAAAACTACATCGATGTTTTGAGTAAATCGATTTTTTTAATAAAAATTATTAAAAATTATTTATTTATATAAAAATTATTAGTATAATAATTATTATTTACAACTCGTTCTGTAAATAAAAAAAGCAGGCATTTAAAAATCAAAAATGTACTTTGTAGAGGCAGATGTCCCCAATATGGATAGAAAACCTGGCAATTTCATTATTATAATATTTTTCACTAAATACACTATTATGAACGGTTGTGAGTAAACCTTCCAGCACTTTACCCTGGACACTAATGGTGTTTGGCGTTGGTGACTATGGTGAAGTGCTGGAGAATTTGCTGACGGTTATTTCTTAGTAAGAATAGTAAAAATAGAAAAAAAACTTTATTTATGACACATTTTTTACAATAGCTAAAACTAAAACCTTAATAATATTATAATATATCAAAAAAAAAACAAATAGAAAATAATTTTAATCTATAAGTGTCATAAAATGGTTCTTGCTCAGCATACGCCAGGCGTTCTATTGGAGCACCTGGAACTGTTCTTTTCTGATCTTACCAAAGAAAGTTTGTCTGTCCATCCTCGTAATGAATTTCTGTAAAATAATGCCTGACTTCATCAGTTGTGTGATCGTACTTTACTTGATTATCAACAGGTCTTTACCCCAAGTTGGGATTAATGGGATAGTGAGGAAGTCCGGTTAATCTAGATCCATTTAAATTGATAATACTTCCACGAACGAATTGTAAGGTAACGATCAGGTACATATATGTAAGAAATTAATTGGTATCAGTCACAGACTTTCGCTGATAATGCAGTGAGTGCACTTTTAATGAAAGGAAAGTGGACCCGCCATGATGCTGTACACCACTTATCTACCAGCCGGTTCGTTTACCGCTTTTTGTGATATAATTAAATTGTATCAATCAAGTGACATTTCTCTTTATTTTAAGTTGTTTTAATTAAAATATATCTCTAATTGTTATCGGCAACAACTGCCCATAATTGATTATTACTGGACATAAACCTGTCTGAAGCTGATAGACTTAGCTGACTGCATATTTCGCGCAATGGTAATGTTAGTAAAGACATTATACATACATATATACATATCGTCACGCCTGTTTCCCGTAGGGGTAGGCAGAGATCACAGATCTCCATCCGCTACGATCCCGGCACACCTTCCTTGCTTCCTCCACACTCATCCACCTATTCATCCATCCTTCCTCTCACATTCGTGGTAGTGAAACGGCTCTCCGTTAGTCGCTTCTCGCCCTCGTGGGAATCAGGACGTGGCGAATCACGTCGATGTCATTTTTAACAAATTAGGTATATTAAGATAATAAAAGACACATCACCACTTATCCTATTTTATTATGGGATAGGAAGGCAAACGAGCAGGCGTGTTACCCGATGGAAAACAATCCACGCCGCCCATAGATATCCGGAGTACTATAGGCATTGCAGAAGCATTGCTGGTCTTTGAGATATGAAAAAAAAAGTATATTCCTACACACCATACGTGTGCCAGTCATTGATTGAGGTAGCGATTGTGATTTTTCGCAATCAGAGACTAAATACCGGGTTCGATTCCTGCATCGGAATAAATATGGCATACAGATATTTATACCGAGTCTGGTGATCCCGCCATTCCGCGTTGGACAAGCGGGGTGGGTTAACGTCCGTTCCTCCAGAAATGGGGAGGCCCGTGCTCAGCAGTGGGGCAAATATGGGCTATTAAAAATGGGGCAAAGTAGCACTTATTTTATTTTAAATACACTGCCAGAACAATTGAACATATCAGGTGAAGCTTTTGCTAGTTCGTCTCCTTATCCCATAAAGAATATCTCTCATAAATCGTCTCACCACGTCCTCATGTGAAAACTTCAAATAAATAAAGAAGTATTTCAAGTTTCAAGTAAGAGCGGAAACTTGATCTTCATTAAGCATGTCACATTATTCAAATCGGTCCGAACATGTTAAGCCTCTTCACACCGGCGGAGGTGTCCCAGCGACTAATTTGTGTGTGAAGCATTAGTTGTAACGCGACACGCTGACGATTCGTCATTGTCGGGGACGTGTGTCGGTAACTAGAAGAATATAAGAATACTGAATGCGGGTCTTACTACGTATACTAGTGAATTGAATCGAAAAGTAAAGTGATATATATATATATATATATATATATATATATATATATATATATATATATATATATATATATATATATATATATATATATATATATATATATATATATATATATATATACATATATATATATATATATATATATATATATATATATATATATATATATATATATATATATATATATATATATATATATATATATCTATATATATGAATATCAATATCAGCCCGCGGCAGTCCATTGCTGGACATAGGCCTCACCCAAGGCGCGGCACCTAGCCCGATCTTCGGCTACACGCATCCAGTCTCTGCCAGCCGCCTTGCGCAGATCGTCGCTCCATCTAGCAGGAGGGCGTCCCACACTACGTTTGCTGAGTCGCGTTCTCCACTCCAGCACTCGTCTACTCCAACGATTGTCGGTTCTCCGACAAACGTAAACGTGTCCAGCCCATGTATGTCAACTTATGATATATATATATATATATATATATATATATATATATATATATATATATATATATATATATATATATATATATATATATATATATATATATATATATATATATATATATATATATATATATATATATATATATATATATCTTGATGCCCACGAGGGCGAGAAGCGACTAATTAAGAGCAGTTTTGTTGCGATGAATGTCGTTTTGCTACGTGTGGAAGATGCGGGCAGGATGTGCCGGGATCGTAGCGGATGGAGTTCTGTGGTCTCTGCCAACCCCTGCGGGGGATAGGCGTGAATATATAATAATAATAAAAAAACCATCTGATGGTTTCCTGCACGAAATAAAAATAATTTTAATTTAAAGCCTCCACACACGCGATGTTCAACATGTAATTGTAACTTTTTTTCTGTATTTTAAATATGTGGGTTTTTACACAAGTTATAAGCCGATAGCGATTTTAAATTCTGTGCCTAATACATTCTTTTTCATGGTCCTATGTACCCGAGGTGGGGCAAAGGGCGTCCACAGTGCTCCTCCATTGCGATTGGTCTTGAGCAACGCGCTTCACTTCACACGATGCCTAATACATTAGTGACCCATATAAGTTTCATGCACATCTTTTCAATACTGGTTTTACCATTTGCTGCAAGAATTAGTACATAAATATAAGGCGATGAGAATAGAAGGGGAATTTTTTATCTTTGGGCCGCGATTTCTCCCATCATGATCAGTTGCAGCAATTTTTACCTGTCATGTCTCATGACATGACCCAGGTAAACAACGTTTCTACCTTTGACGGTCTGCAAAAGTTCACGTTTTTGCTTGATTTGTGGGAGAAACTCTTCATTGGCCACCCTTTGAGTCCAGCTGATAGCAACCATCCGTCCATATGCCCACATTTCGAACGCTTCTATACGTTTTCTGAGGTTTACTCTAAGCGTCCAAGCCTCACATCCGTATAGAATATATGCATGTATGTAACACTTATATGATCTCATTCTATATGATTAATAAAGTTATACAGTATATTCTCAGCACTCACCGATTTTTTTTAATATGGAGTATATCTTAGCGTACAGTATTTATTCCTGTAAACTATTTTATTAGATACGCTCGCCGCTTAAGACTTGGACGTGACTCAGCGGATGAAAGTAATTTGTAGCAATTTTCGGGAACACTGCGATCTGTCTGTTGTATGTCTGTCTGTTTATCGCGTGTTTATATTAAATTAAACACTACCAATATTTTGTTGACGACCATTTGGGTCAGAGATCGCGGGTTCGATCCCCGCATCGGAATAAATATATGTATAACCTACAGATATTTATTTCGAGCCTGGTAACTCCGCCAATCCGCATTGGACAAGCGTGGTGGGTTAACGTCCGTTCCTCCAGAAATGGGAGGCTCAGTAGAGGGACATATATGGGCTGTGAAAAAACTTTCTTGCATAATATTCAGAGTACAACATCCATTGGTTCAATTGTTTTGACACAATTAAAGTAGTAGATATATATATATATATATATATATATATATATATATATATATATATATATATATATATATATATATATATATATATATTAGCATTTAATTTTAGTTATTGTAAAAAAAGGTGTCATAAATAAAGTTTTTCTATTCTATTCTATTCTATATGTGATATAGGGGCATTCAAAAGAACGGGTTTATCTTTTTTGTAAAATTTGAAGTTTTGCCATATTTAAATCAATAATCAGTAGTGGTAGAGAGAGCCACGCTACAGACGAATACTTTGTCAAGAATGGCATAATATTCGTCTGTAGCATCCCGGCCGGCTCGCCCGGGGAAGTACCATACTCCCGCAGAAAACCGGCGTCTGAGTGGTAGATTTGCTACCGCGCTTCGTACGGTGAGCGGTCTGAGTTCCGGAGGCCCAACCCCCCCTCCCCACTTCGCTCCCATAATGACACTTTCCTTAAAGGTCGGCAACGCTTCTGCACTGCCCATGGCGTTGCGAATGTCTATGGGCGGCGTTCATTGCTTTCCATCAGGTGACACGCCTGATCGTTTGCCTCCCGATCCAATATAAATAAAATTACTTTATAAAATCAACTAAAAAAAAATGGTGAACAAGTCCAATGTGATTGCAAAATATAAAAACTTTTGCTAAATACTTGAAAAATCAGTGCGCACCCCTGCAGCTATAAGTCATCTTTGCACGGGATTTCCGGTATTTGTGAAACAGGCCTTTAAAAATAAAAAAACTATTGCGTAACACACGGAAGTTCTAAAAATGGCGGAATCAAGAATAAATAAATAAAACCGAAATGCACTAACGTAGCACCGGCGAAAGTAAACAACGAATGTTTATTCCGATATTGCAATCTCGAAACTCCACCTTCTAGCTTACGTGCAAACAGACAGACTGGCCACTAGATTAATTCTTTAATAAATAAACAGCAATCAAGCGCTGACGAATTTAAAGTTTGCAGCGCTTTAGGGTCTGGTCATACCAGGAACAAAGTAAAACCAAACTATAACCTAGCCAAATTCCAAAGAGAATGATAAATAAAAAAGCGTTGCTTAGCAACAATGATCTACATATATTCACAACCTATTTCTGTCGCAACTATAAAATTTTATTTTCGTGCCTGTTTTCAATTTTAACGGGAATGTTATAGTCCTAGCTTAAAAACAGTCAACTGAGCTACCACTCAGACTTCTGTAAATTACATAAGATATTTAGCCGGATATGAATGCGAATCAATTGTAATAATTTAAAAAAAATAACTAAGATAATATTTTTATCTTTGCTTAGACCTGAGCAGGAACTGAGTTTAATTTTTTTTTATATTTCTCGTTTTGTATCAATATACAAAATATACAATTGTTTTAAAGGCTTTTGCAAATACACTTGAGTAATGACTCTTTCCGTAACAAAATAACAGTAATAACGAATAAATCAAAAGCCGATGCGATCGGTCGAGATTTACGGCCGGAATTTGCTTCTCGCATTAATTTATTCACGTAGGATAAAAAAAAACACGTCAACAGGCTCGGTGGATAACAGGTTTGATGCCCGGTCCAAATTGTCGGCGAAATCGGTTCAAAGCCCCACCGGGTTTTGATGTAGATAATATTTGTTTCAACTCCCGCGCAATTTGACTGTACACTCCAATATTACTAACAGGTTCGAGATCTTCGAATTCCCGCCGCCGAATTCCACAACCGCACAACTCACTGTAAAGAAAAGTTTCATCCCCACCATCTGGATGAGTGGATCTACTACGGTGCATTTCTCTCGAAACTTCTCTCCACGAACCACCACTGTGTGCAACCTTCGACGGTCTTTCCAAACCGATACGACATTGGCACCTTCAAAAAACAAGCCTACACATACCTAAAAGGCCGGCAACGCTTCCGCGTCTCCTGCGGTGTCGCGGTTGTCTATGGGCGGCGTTGATTGCTTTCCACCAGGCGACACTCTTGCTCGCTAACCCTCCTATCCCATAAAAAAAGAGATCTACTCATTCTTCTACGTTGACTTAAGGGGTGGATGGATCTGGATTCCTGATTCCTTTCCCCTTGCTTTATTTTCATCCCCCGCTCTTAACATTTCTTTCTCTCCCTGCAATTATACATATCCTGCAGCCATTATTCGTTTATATTCGCTTATAAAATCAGGTAACCTGCTCTTTCCTTTCTTTTTTATGGGATAGGAAGCAAGCATGTCGCCCGATGGAAAGCAATCAACGCCCCCCTAGACATCCGCGACACCATAGGTATTGCGGAAGCGAAAATCGGTTCGGGAAGACCGCTGACGGTAGCTGGTTTCACAGGGTAGTGGTGGGTAAAAATTAGGTATAAATTGTATAATGTAACGTATTGTAAAAATGTATTTAACATTGTGGCTTACCACACAGAATAGGAAAACAAGCTAGGGCTTTTCCCGCCAACTTACATCAGTGACGTTGAGTTTTTATTTCATCTTTATAATATTATATAATACTTTTATCAGTTATATGGCTTAATTATGGTGGTGTATTATAAAATATAGTTCAATTAAGGTGTATAAGTGAAGTGATATGAAATAAATACGTGTATCGTGACTTTTTAAGTTGACTGAAAAAGTCTATAGTAGGTTTTGGTAGAATAGCCACCATTTTATCGAGACGTAATGTGATAAGCAGTCTAGTTACATTCCAAATATTTGATATTATCGTATTTTACTTGACAGTGGTATAGTAGTTATAACTAATTGCCATCAAAGAAAAGAAAAGAAAGAAGAAACTATTTTATTCAATGCACCGCATGATATACCGGTAAGAGATCTTTAGATCCATTAACCCAGTGAAGATGTCGGAAGGAAGTCATGAGTTAGTTTCAAACTATAATATTTACCTTCTCTTCTTCTTCTAATGCTCGAATCAACTCGTAATACAGCATCTCAGCCTCTTGCGATATTTGCACCTTCTCCACGTCGCACGACTTGCGCGAAATGTCGCATGACATATCCGTCTGGAGATGCATTTTGTTCTGTTTTTATTGCGCGCACACATACACACACTTCACTAAAGATTACTGCATTTTTAATGTTCTCTTATGTTTTTCACATATTTTCAAAAATAAACAGATATTTCAATTTTCTATTTAATTCACTTCGTATATTGCACTTCTTGTCAAAGTATATATGGAAAACTGTAAGATGAGTTATTTGTTTTATGATAAATTTATGTAAATTGAATCTGAGCGCCTAATGTTGGAAACAGTTAAATTGATTTTGATATTTTCTTTATCTAAAAAGAGACGATTTTATATCAAACGATTGAAAAGAATAAAACAAAAGCTTTTTTGAGAGTCTATAAGACAGACAGTTAATAAATAAGAATACATAATGAAAGTAGATAAGAATCGAAATGAAGAGTTAAGTCTAATGCACAGAGCAGCTGACAGGAATTGGATTATTTTATTTATTTTTATTTTTATGGGATAGGAGGGCAAACGAGCAAGCGTGTCGCCTGATGGAAAGCAATCAACGCCGCCCACGGGCAACCACGACACCGCAGGAGTCGCGGAAGCGTTGCCGGCCTTTTAGGTATGTATAGGCTTGTTTTTTGAAGGATGAGTGGTTGGAATGATGGGAGGTCTATGCTTAGCAGTGGACAGCTATATGTTGATAAAGAGACAAAAAAGAGGATATCTGCTGAGTTTCTTTCGTTTCCTCTCCGTTAAGAACTACGTTTGTTCGTTCATTACGAAATTGTTGTAAAAGCTTAACTTTTGGGAAATAAAGTTCTACAGAACACCGAAGCCGAAGAGCTTGCCACTGATGCCAATATATTCGAAGAGATTGCAACTGATGCCAATATAATCAAAGAGCTTGTAACCGATGCCAGTATAACCGAAGAGCTTGTGACCAATATAATCGAAGAGATTGCAACTGATGCCAATATAATCAAAGAGCTCGTAACCGATGCCAATATAACCGAAGAGCTTGTGACCAATATAATCGAAGAGATTGCAACCGATGCCAATATAATCAAAGAGCTCGTGACCGATGCCAATATAATCTAAGAGCTTGTAATCGATGTCAATATAATCGAAGAGCTTGTAACCGATGCCAATATAATCGTAGACCTTGTAACCGATGCCAATGTGGTGGAAGAGCTTGTGACCGATGCCAATATAATCGGAGAAAAGGCGCATAGACTCCGTTGGCTCGACCTGGTGAGGATCGTGCGACCAACAGGACTTATGCGCCAATATCGTCCGGTCGGTCATCCTAGGTACCTATAGAACGACGCAGTGATCGCTGACCTTAGCGAGTTTCGGGCAGACGATTGGGGAGAGGCAGCCTAACATCGCAGCAAATAAATGAACAAATTACTATAACTATGAAATCACATGCGTAAAAATGTATTCATACGTAAGATTTATTTAATGAATTGGTAATTTGTTTGCGGGTCACGTAGATCTTTTGCCGCTAAATTACCAAGTTTGCAGATTTGAATGCAAGTGCAACGAACTTTTATTTGGTCAGCGAGGCGTGTTATGAATGCGAAGTTTAAGTATTGCCGATAACCATAAAATTGATGGGTGTGCGGTAGAGTAATAAATAGATGGATAGTGTTCCATGCCGCCCATAGATATCTAAAACGCCATAAGAATTGCAACTTGTTGTACCAATGTCTTATCGGTATACCGATAAGGTTGTTTTCCGTACAGTCTACTATACTTCATGACGCCTCTTGTTGATGCATCATCAGGTATATACACGCGTGTCGTGTGCAATGTGGAAAAGTAGTGGTGTGTGTTTGGTGTTATTGTTGGAAACCCCTATGGTTGGAAAGTGGAGAGTTGCTGACGGTCGTTGTTTCGATAAGATTTAGTTTGAGTTCCCCGTATATCTACTTCAGCTAGTCGAAAACAAACATTATTATTTTTCTATTGCTGTTTGCTTGTCGCGGATCTTAGCTAAGTAAAATTTCTAACTGTCCACATAGTAATGGATTTCCGCAAAGTAACGCCTGACTCCATTAATCGTCTTTTAAATAGTTATGTACGTTCATAACTTGAATCCTGATATTGTTATATTTAGATCCGTTGCTTTATTAAGAGCAAGAATTTAAGAACTGATCTGAACAGTCAAGTGTAAAAACAGAAAGCTAAATACTTTGCTTCGTTTAAAAATATTTAAGTTACAAATGATTTGCAAAAAGACTCCTCTGTCTCGTATGTGGACGTCAACACGTAATGAATCATCTCATGTCTCGTGAGATTCTCAACCGAAATAACCAATCGGCCGACCACGTCCCCCAGACCGTGGTGTGTTCAAATTAACGACGCCGGAGGTTGAATGGACCCCCATTAATAATATACCATTAACTACGCACATGCCGACATGATGACGAGACTTGATGTGGATGATAAATATATATACATATGTATGTATAAAAAGATAATATAGCTAATTAAGTTTTACCTCTAACAACGATAAATCTTCTGAGAATGAGATTTCATAGTTTGTAAATTTGTTGGTTTTTTATATATGGGATAGGAAGGCAAACGAGCAGGCGTGTCACCTGATGGAAAGCAATCAACGCCCCCCGTGGACTTCCGCAGCGCCATAGGCAGTGCGGAAGCGTTGCCGGCCTTTAAAGAAAGTGTCATTATGTGAGTGAGAATGGGAGGGGAAGCGGTAGAGGGAGGAGGGAGGGTGTTGGGCCTCCGGAACTCGGCCGATTAGCGTACGAAGCGCGATATCTAAACTAACACACAAACGCCGGTTTTCTGCGGGAGTGTGGGACTTCCCCGGGCGAGCTGGCCCATTCATGGTACAGACAAATATTATGACACTATTAAGATATAATATAAAATGGCATACATAAACTTAAATAAAAACTTTCCGTATACTGTCATGATGAGGTGCGGTTGAAATCAGCTAAGAAATATCAATGATCATAGAAATTTTCAAGCTGATATGAATTTGTGGATTAGAATTTATTTCTTGATATCCAACCGCCGTCCACAAAGCTTTGCAAATCTCATAACGAGATTTATGTGGCGGCGTGGAAGGTTTACAGAATATATCAGCTCACTTGTCTTTTTGCATACCGACACAAACCCAGACAGGCTTTAATTAGAACGTTGAGTATATTGGTGTTTGGATTTTGTCTTGATATTTGTACTTCATACACGGCGCTTATAGGTTGATATTACTGAAGGGACATTAAATTATTTGCCTATTCCACATTATAAATAGCATTTCGTTTGTCAATTCGTTTTTATGGGAATGGCATATTTTTACACACATACATATGTATGTAGTATATGTACGATATGTATCGTCACGCATGTTTCCCGTAGGGGTAGGCGGAGACCACAGATCTCCATCTGCTACGATCTCGGTTTACTTCCCTTGCTTCTTCCACACTCATTATTCTTCTCGTGCAAGCCCGGCGTACAAACAAAGAGAGGAAGAGAGAGTTTTTACAAACAAAGAGAAGAAATAGCGAAAGAATTTTCATAGCTAGCTTTCTTTCTTTTTACGTTTTATATTCATACATACATACATATATAATTACGACTGTTTCCCCATTTATATACATCTATGTAATATATAATATTACATAGATGTATATCCTAATACGTATATATTAAGTTATAAGGGAATATTAGTTTGTAAATATAATCTTAAAATAAAACATCGTCTTCCATAGACAATCAGGAAAATACAGTTATGATAATTGTCTATGGTTTGTACCTTTACGTGGAGAGGGATGTTGCTCGCAAATAAAAGTAATAATAAATATGGTATATATATTTAATTTGTTAAAAAAAAATGTCATGTACTATTAGGTGTATACACTATTTTGCAATGTGCAATGTATTAAATTAAATAATTCCTAATTGGATAGTGGATATAAGTGGTCAAGGATAATCCAAGTGGCTCGAAACATTGCCCGGCGTGTATCTAAAGGTAGAAATAACTCGCTAGCGGAAGGCGTTAGCTTCTTGTTTTGTTTCGCATCGGCGCCGATTTCGCGTTGGCTTAAGGATTTTGCACGGACGGTACAGTTAGAGATGAAGAGGCTATTAACGGAGGAGGAATCCATTTTGAATTTACACTTCCGGTTTGAGTGAAATATTGAGTTCTTTTTACGCCAAGGAGACACAAGAATGAAATCCAAAAATTGAAAATCCTATTAACTAGGACGAGAAATAGCGAAATAAACTTCACACAGGTGTAGTTTCCTTTTGTTTTATTTGGTTCAATATTATCATGTAGATACATGATAATATTGATTGTTATAAATATAATTTTATAATAAAACATCGTATTTTATTGACAATCAGGAAAATACCGTTAAGATAATTGTCTATAGTCACTTATTACCAGGTGACAAAAATGAGAAAAAAAAAGTAGAAATATTTTTTATGGGATAGGAAGGCAAACGAGCAGGCAGGCGAGATGTCACCTGATGGAAAGCAAGCAACGCGCGCTTCGTACGTTTTTTAACAAATTAAGTTTATTAAAATTCATCATAGTGAATGCCACGAGCCGCAAGGGAGGATGGAGGTCAGCCCCAGCAGAGCCCCGCATGCTGAGGCAAGGCACTATAGTAGCAAGGGGAGCCCCATCCCGGGACGATCTGCACGCTTGGGACTAAGCTCGCCCCTAGCCACGCATCCATTGGAATTGGCAGGAGTAAATATTCGCCCAGATCTATATTTCCCGCGTGATTTAATTAACAGGGAACACTTTTAACAATCACTTCAGATTCACATAGACCCACTGTACATTTGGCTTTAAAAATGGAGTATAAAAACGTAACAATGAACTCAATGCCGGAAGTATTAAGGTACATAGTAGCGAGACGCGGTGCGGCTGTTTATTAAGAACAAGCTTTCCCAAGTTAGTTAAACAGACGTGACTAATTGGCATTCGCGACGCGACAAATACATCTTGTTTATTGCACATTGCCGCGTTTACCGGTTTCTTTGAAAAGGGGGTGCCTAATTTAGACATCGTTGGAACAGCTCTTTTATTATTTACGAGGGTAGCAAGCGGTATAAAATGAGCCCAGTGCTAATAATGTAACACTAAAAGTACGTAGGTTGTCACTTTGGCATGAGCCGAAAAATAAGGAAAACAAATACAGACAACATAAAATGTATCGATAACTTATATATATTCTGCGTAAAGATGATGTTTTTTCCGTGGCAGGATAATATCTGCCATTTTAACTACGTAAAATGTAATCTAATTGTCTCAATATTGCAACACTAAAAACACGTACTGTATAACTTTATTATGTTGCAGGACTTTCCCCGCCAACTTACATCATTGACGTTGTATTTTTATTTCTTTTTCATAATCTTATTTTATTATCAGTTATATTATTTAATTGTAGTGGCGTATTGTATGATATAGTTCGATTAAGGCGTATCATAGTGATATGAAATAAATGCGTGTATCGTGACTTTTTAAGGTGACTGAATAAGTCCACAGAAGATTTTGGTAGAATAGCCGCCATGTTATCAAAATGTAACGTGACAAGTTGACTAGTACATTTCAAGACACTTGATATTATTATATTGTACTTGACATAGGCATAATAGTTATAAGTTATTGCCATTAAAGAAAAAGGCAATTGTGTGTGGCTTTAAAAACAACTTAAAACCTACTTAAAATGGATTGAAAAAGTGTGTGAAAATATTTATTATATATATATTTGTTGGTCGGGTAATATCCGCCATTTTGGTTTCCGAATAATAGCCATAATTAATAAATATCCAAAGTAAATGTTTATTAGTAAAAAATTTGAGTAAAAAATGCGGTTAAACATGTTTTGGGAAATTGTTGTTCTAGTAATGTCATCTCTTGCTTCATGGAGTGGTGGGAGTAAGCCCTCTGTAATTAAGGGCGCTGAGGGGCGCCATTTTGTTATTACCTCTCTCGGCGGGTGATAGTATATTAACGATCGCACTGAATTCATATATATCTTTATGAATATACAACACTACCTATATGTATATACAAACATACATACATATATATGATCACGCCTGTTTCCCGAGACAGTTTCTTTGCATCATCGATACTCATCTCTCTCTTTACACAAGCTCGTCGGTTAAGGATACTTTCGACCTGGCTTTTCTCGAGAACTTCAGCAATTTAGTCAAGGTATGTTCTCCTTGGTCTTCCCCTACTGACCCTTTCATCCCCATCCGCAACGTACATTTCCTTTATCTTCCTCTTTCATCCATCCTCTCTATGTGCCCAAACCATTTAAACATCCCTTTTTCAACTTCACTCTTGTCACGACACCTTTTACTTCACATCGTTTTCTTATGTTTTCATTCCTTATTGTATCAGTTAAAGTTAGATAGAGTATAACTTGGTTTTCTATCAGGCACTAACAAGAATTTTATCAAGTAGATATTAATGGACTTTTTTTATGGGATATGACATGGGATAGGAGTGCAAACGAGCAAGCGTGCAGTCTGATGTATTTGTATGTACGAGTGTGTCAGTATGAATGTCGTCACTGTGGACCGCGATCTGACCACGTTGGTTCTTGCTGACAACCAGCGGCGGGTGCTCCAATAGTGCGCCCGGCATATGCTGAGCAAGAACCATTTTATGACACTCGTTAGATTAAAATTATTTTCTTTTTGTTTTGTGTTTTTATTTGTATATATAATATTATTAAGGATTTATCTATTTTTCTAAATTTTTCTATTCTATTCTATTCTGATGGAAATAAATCAACGTAAAAGCGGTAAAAAATGCTGAGAGATAAGATATCTCTCCGCAGCGCTAGATAATCTAGTCGATCGGTGAGATCTTGATCATCGATTCGGATCTCAGGACTTTGTATGTGGTCAAGAAGTTGATACTGGGGAGCCCCGGCCCAGAGGTGAGAACAGTATTCCATGTGTGGCCTGACTTGTGCCTTGTAAAGTTGGAGACAATGGCCAGATGTGAAATACTGTCTCGCTCTATTGAGCACACCCAGCTTTTGGATTCGTTTTACACCGACTACATGATTTTCGTAACACCCTGATTGCCAAAAAAATGTACGAAGGAATTTTGCGACTTTGCAAGATTTTTGAAACTTTGCAAGATTTAAACAGTGCTATAAAGGGAAAATAGAAATTCATTCAATCGATTGCAAGAATAACTTTAAGAATTGTTACAAAGTTCGTAATTCATAAACGTTTTATAGGCAGTTTAGTGTTCAGTTAAGTCCGCAGTGAAAATAGATTGTTCCCGGTAATCGGAGCAGAAAGTGAGTTTCGTTTGAAACGAGTGAAAATAAATCGGCCGACATTTGAGACGCGCCGCGCGGAATAAGAATGGCGTTCGTAGTGATGCGCCTGGCCCTAAAGTTTGTTACAATTATTAGGGATTCTTCAACTATAGGATTGGCCGAAAATTGGGTTCCAATATATACCGAAAGCCACCGAAACTGGCTTAATACATGAAACTGCTTTTACGCTACTATTCCGCTACTTTTTACTCCGTGGACTCAGTGATCTGAAGAGGATCTTGGCCTCCGAAACGAGAGACTTTTTATGGGATAAGAACGCAAACGAGCGAGCGTGTCACCTGATGGAAAGCAAACGCCGCCCATAAACATCAGCAGTGCCATAGGCAATGTACAAGTGTTGCGAGCCTTTAAGGAGTGTAATTATGGGAGGAGGGAGAGTGTTGGGCCTCTGAAACTCAACCGCTCACCGGACGAAGCGCGGTAGCTAAGCTACCACTCAGACGCCGGTTTTCTACGGGAGTGTGGTACTTCCTTGGGCGAGCCGGCCCATTCGTGCTACCGACAAATAATATGCCATTCTTGACAAAGTATTCGTCAGTGGTTCTACCTCTACTACACTATATATACAGTTAGTCATGTATATAATAAGTATATTTGTCTGTAGGAGGTTCAGGTGAATACCCGAATTTTAAGTTCTAAGTCTTCTAAGTTTACTACTATTTGAAATACATCGTCAATCCCTAGTCTAAAATTGTTAGGTACGCAAGTCTCGTGTCGTACCGCAGCGGTTAGAGATGGCTTTGTGAGTGGATTCACTGTGACATGTGCATCTGTGATCATGGCTCCATCATGATGAGGGTTCACGGTGAACCTAATGATATTTACTATTAAGTACAGAAGTCATTATGTTGTTAACTGTCAAAGGTTTCATGCTTACTCTTTTGAAACAAGCATTTATTCTTTATTTTCAAAGCAGCAATAGCTCCGTAGGATAGCCTCGGGCTTACTATCTAAGTCGTGAGTTCGTATCTTCCACTGGACTATTGATGTGAACGATATCCTAGCACAAGCATTATTAGCTTAGTTGGATTAGTTAACAAGAAAAACTGGAGAGAGAAAACCGAACTAAGTCCCGTACATACATACATATCAGCACACCTGTTCCCAGAGGGGAAGGCTTCGATATATCTGCTACAATCCCGGCACACTTTCTTTGCTTCCTCCTCATTTATCAGTATCTCCATGCAAGCTTGCCGGTTAAGGGTACTCTTGATCTGGCCTTCCATAAACTAAGATGCGATTGGAAAAAAATACTGGACTAGACTTAGGCCACCCGTGACTGTAATGCCTTGATGATGATGAGTTTCATTCATTGCAAAAACTTAACAATTATAGACCAAATACTTCTCACTGTGTAGGCCTACAGACCGTGCCAAGTTTGAGTCACGGCACCATGTAACTTCCGGCGCGACGGAAGCCAAAAACAATGCGCTCGCGATTGTTCTTCCGATTAATGGATATACAGGGTGATCTGATTATATGCCGGTCTTTTGTATGAATGCAGACTCATACACAACAAATGGTTTATCATGTCGACTACTGATTTGCAATTGTTTTGTTTTCAAATTATAAAATGTAATCAATGGGAGTATCAAGGTGAAATCATGTGCCATTATATGTTTTAGTCCTTAATGCGGTTTATACTACATACAGGATATCCTAGAACTCAACGTCAAGACGAAATGGGGTGACAGGATTGATTGTAACCATCATGAGAAAAATCAGAAAAAAATCTATCTGAAGATCTTAAAATTAAGAACCTACCAAGAGCTTGTGCGAATAAAAAACATTTTAAGTGAGTAAAATGGGTTAGCAAAAATCGGGTTACTTGAGGATTTTATTTTTTTACTCGTTTTATTTTATTATGAAACTAACAAGTATTGTACCATTTCACAATCCTGATTAAATGTGCCAACTTTTAATGGCACTTGCCAAGGCACTCTATTACTTTTGTTTAAAGGAGAGCCTTTTAAAATTTTGAAAATTTTACATTCATAGTTTAACAAAT
The DNA here is from genome assembly GCA_031353405.1 of Baronia brevicornis. Classification (NCBI taxonomy): domain Eukaryota; kingdom Metazoa; phylum Arthropoda; class Insecta; order Lepidoptera; family Papilionidae; genus Baronia; species Baronia brevicornis. The sequence continues at coordinate 139,113 of JASFAT010004080.1, forward strand.
AGTCTTAATTCTAGGAAACTTGGGACAATTGTGTCATTATTTTTTACTGTGATTCTAGAAATGTATTTTAGGGTTACGCTTCCAAAGTTTAAATGAAGAGAAATAAAAAAAAATTAACCACAATAACCGAAAAATGGTTACAGTTCGACCAAATTTCTAGGTTTTTCTTAAGAGAAAATGTCAAACAAAAGTTTCCCATATATTTTAAAAAATAATTAATTTCAAACTTATATAAAATTATATAGATTTATAAGTTTTTGAGTATTATGATTTATGTTATTATATTTATAGATTATAAGATTATTAAATTATTTAGTTGACTTAAGAGGAATTTGGGACCAGCAAAAACCAAGAAGGTATCATATAATGGGCTGTACTTTCGATAAATGAAATTAAAAAAAATGTATGTATATTTATTCTATATAATATAAAAAGTGGGTTTTTTTCCATTACAGTCCACACTAAACTAAAATTTTTAACATCCTGTACAATGTCCAATGATTCATCATCACCATCATCAACAGCGTGCGGCAGTTCACTGCTGGGTATAGGCCTCTATATGGTATTTTAGTACATAGAGGATTGATAAAAAAAGACTGACAAAAGAATTTAATGTTGCGGATGTGGATGAAAGGGTCGGTAGAGGAAGACCAAGAAAAACATACCTGGATAAAATTGCCGATGTGTTTAGAAAAGACCAAGTCAAGAATACCCTTAACCTGCGGGCTTGCATGAGGAGATTGATAAGTGTGGAGGAAGCAAGGAAAGTATGCCGAGATCGTAGCAGATGGAGATCTGTGGTCTCTGCCTACATCTACAGGAAACAGGCGTGATTATATGATGAATATATGTGAAAAAAAATTATCCTACACAAGGTATTTAGCAGGATATAGATTTAGGAATAAATACCATCAATAGGAATCGACTTTAATTTTTTTTTATATAACTTGTTTTTCTTCAAACTGTTTCTTGTTTCCTGTTTCCCTGTTACATGTTAACTGTTTCCCTTCCTGTCCCATAAAGAAAGTCTCTCGTTCCGGAGGCCAAGATCCTCTTCGCGTTACTGAGCGTCCAGCGGAGTAAAAGCAGTTTCATGTATCAAGCCAGTTGTAAACTCAACTCCACCTGACCTTCCTACAGTGTTTCGCGAACCAGAAATAACTCGCGCACATCCGGCAATCTATCCTGTACACAAACTGGTCAGCTATTGTTGTCGGATTCAAGGTAGCGTTACTTTCTGTCCGTGTTTGTTGTTATGTTGTACACCAAGGTTTTTAAAACCTTAACCTTGGTTAACGCAATATTAATACCAGCCTTCAAGTTCAGTGGGCAAGCCTCGGGTTTAAGATTTTCAAAAACTAAAAGATTTTCAAGTTCAAAAACTCGCGAGTTCGTATCTTCCACTGGACTATTGATCCTAGCACAAGCGTTATAAGCTTAGTTGGAATGGTTAAAAAGAAATCTAGTTGATTAATGGAGTCAGGCGTTGCTTTGCGGAAATCCATTACTGTGTGGACAGTCAGAACTTTTACTTAGCTAAGATCCGCGACAAGCAATGATAAACAGAAAAATTATACCGTGTGTTTTCTACTGGAAGAAGTGGATTTACGGGGATTTTAAACTAAATCTTGGATAAGATTTAGTTTAAAATCCCCGTAAATCCACTCCTTCTTATATCCACCTCCCAACCATTATCAACAACACCAAACCCACACTACCACTTTTCCACATTGCACATTGAGTATTTTGCCTCAACACGAGGCTTAACTTACTTCAAGTAAGGGGTTTTGTTGATAGTAGTTGGGAAGTTAAGAGTTGCTGACGGCCGTTTTTTCGTTAGGATTTAGTTTAAGTTGCCCGTAAATCCAATTCGTCCAGTATAAAACACACATTATTATTTTTCTGTTTTTGTTTGTTTGTCGCTGATCTTAGTTAAGTAAAAGTTCTGACTATCCACATAAGAATTCTAGTAAGTACATTACTAGTTTTATTTTCATAAAATAAATATCATAAAGCTCCTATTTGACTGTAGCTAATGTAGAATTGGCTGGCAATGGATTGTCTTATAAAATAAATACATATATAGGTATTTAATTTTGGTCACTATTCATCACAAATCGCACAAAAATCATCGGATACAATGTAAAATGAACATAGTTTTTCAATAAGCAACATATTTCGTTGCCCAACTTGATCTAAAATTAAATGTTTAAACAGTCAAGTGTTGGATAATGAAGTTATATATAAAAACAAAGAAATGCATGTAATTAGTGTCGAAGTGATATGCCCGCTAACACGAGTGATAAAGCTTCTATCATCATGTACAAACACTACTTACTGTGTTTGTAAACACGTATCAAATGCAATTCCAAAGAAGGTATACAAACAATTATAAACTCTATTGTTTATGGTGGCACAATATTATCACATGAATATCCCATGTCATGGGAAATCAAAAACGGATAGCGTTGTAATATGATAACTTAATTAGATATCCGATCTGCACACGCTCGAAATTAATATACATTACGCGTGACCTATATAACTAATGAATACTTATTAATCAGAAATGTAATGTATTTTAAAATAACAATACGATTTTATGTAAAAAAAAAAATTACGCATGCCTTTCATTAAAAATCCATTCATTGCACTTATTCCGTTATTGCACAAACATCCCTATATGTCCACTTAATGTTACAAGTTTAGTGACGTATCAATTTTCTGTTAATTAAAAAAAAACGTCGATAACTCGATCCGGCGCAGGGCAAAGCACACGGGCGCCTAGCAGACGGTCGCCATGACACTGGCCGCGTCAAAATGCAAAAGCTAACGCGCCCTGCGCCGGCGCATGTATTTACATAATCATTATTATACTCGGTCCTACCATGCGTGATCTCACGGGTAGACTAGTGAGGAGATTTGTCGGGAATATTTAATCGATATCAACCTCGAAAGTATATTTTTTACTTGAATTATTTGAATAAAGTGAAATGTGACGTATCGATGATTCGACAGCGTATCGTATAAGATTCGATACAATTTTTAGCTAGTACTATAAAACTCGTTTCAAATGATATTTACTTTATACATGGAAAAGAGAAGATTATATTTGAGTTAATGAACATTCTAAACTAAGTTATTCCTCAAGGTTAATCTACTCAAAGCAATTAGTGGAGGTTTTGAGTGAGCCATCGCCCATTTCCATTTGTATGTACTATTATATTAATATGTACTGTTGTGTGTTACTACATAAAGAAATAAATTAATGGATTTATCTATCTATAATATCTATTTATCAATCTATCCAAGGCTGTCACTCAGCCCAATATACGACTACACGCGTCCAGTTTTTGACCATCACCTTGCATATATTGTTGCTTTATATGACGATTTTCCCATGCTAAGCCTGCCAATCATTCTAGAACTCTACTCCAATAGCTCATACTCAATAGTCAACTCTTCGAAAAATCTGATCAGTGTTTTAGTTTACTAACTTGAACAATTATGCTGGATTTGGTTCTCCAGCGGATTTCTTTATTTACAATTAGATATATCCACCAGAGCATAATGGAGCATAAATAAAGAAGCACTGTGGACGCCCTCTGCTCCACTTCAGGGACACAGGACCATAAAGACCAGAGCATAATCCTCTCCATAGCTAAATAAAATTATACATATGTACTTTAACAATTTTCAATTAAGAAGCATGTTTGTTTGTGAAACAGTTTATATAGATTTATTTCAAAGAAAAGAACAATAAATAGCCACCATGAACAGTTTTCTGGGGTAGCTATTTGTTTCCAATTGATTTATTTAATACTTTATTGCACACAAACGACATACAAGAATTAAAAGGAAAGAAGATGTACAATTAAATACATCCAGTGAGAGGCTATCACGTATAGTATGTGGGAGAGAGTTCCACAAGCGCACTGCGTGTACAGTGAATGAGCCACCGTAACGTCTGGAAGAATGCGGAGGAATACGAAGGAGAGAGCATAATATTATATATAAAGTATAATATTATATATAAAGTATAATATAATAATATATAAAGTAAAATATTGATAATTACTTTTAAATTCAAGTAATTATCAAATTATATTTCCAATCAATATTTTTTGCATGCAGGTCTCTAAGCTCCAACACATATAAAAACTCCCTTAATTCTATATTTATTGAAGAAGTAACTTAAATTTAATAACAACTTAGTGAATTCCTTACATACATAATATAAAATTTCCTTTGGCACTACGAACTTTTATAGGTAGCGTTGATCGCTTTCCATCGGACGATAAGCTTGCTCGTTTGCCTTCCTACTCCATAAAAAGACGATCTTTAAGCTTATTTATACTAGTATGACTACAAATATAAAAATCATACATAAATAAAGAAATTTAATTCGATATATTAAATATCGATAGTTTTGTGAAGCATCACTAAACACTTGGCCCCAGACAGGAGCGCGGTGTTTCTGCAACGACACGATGCAGAAATAAACCTTTCGCGTGCTTTCATTGGTTCAAATTAAACATAAATTAACATCACTCCAAGCGCTTTATTAACAGAAACTAACGTTAGTATGCCTGTATGTGTGTAAGTCACGTTGTACTGAACAACTTCCAGATGAATGAATGCCTTCCATGTGTGTACAGGTTTCAAGTACTGTTAGATCTTTTTGATCGATTATATCCGATTATCGATTACTACAAAGTAAGAGATCGATGAATCAATTTAATCGCAACTATAACTGCTGGATTTACGGTTCTCTCACAAATGATGAATGGTGTCGTATTCCAGACTTCAAATCAGGAATCGCAAATTGCTTGTCACGATTCAGATAGATAGACATCTCAAAGTACATTAGTACAAGAAAGAAATATGGTGGCCCCATTCTAGTAGTATCTTAATGCTTCATGTTTAATGAAAACCCACGATCGATAACATCTCTCGCAAGTCGGTTTGTCTTTAAATCACTGTCATTTAGGTAGAATGTATGAGTTTTAGTTCTTTCCATGCACCACTGTCTTGCAGAATCAGATACTTCCAGCAGTGTTTTTTGAACCGATACGACATTCGAACCTTGAAAAAACAAGCCTACACATTTCTCAATGGCCGGCAACGGTTCTGCAAAGCCTATAGCTCTGCGGGTGTCTATGATCGGCGTTGATTGATTTCTATCAGGTGACACGCCTTCTTGTTATTTTTGCCTTCCTGTTGATTGGTTTGCCTTCCTATCCCATATAAAAATTACAGAAAAATTAAAAAGGTTTTCCATTGCAGTTTGCAGTTGGTCCCATGACCTTCAATCGCGATCGTCTGTCCTTGTCATTTGTATAGAACTATGTGACAGACATAACAGCTCACTATGCCTTCGCAGTTCGCAGTGAATGCAGTGTGTGAGTTAGTAACAAAACTGCTTGTGTTCTTTAATAAATGACGGATATAAGATCTATAAATAGTAATCTGCAACGAGATACCAATGACTTTACGATGATATTACTTGACTTATCGACTTCCAGTAATTAACAATGAAACACACCAATTGCCGAGAGACCTATATATTAGTACAAAGAATTTATACAATCATTGTCAGCATTTTGTATTCAATTGTCCGGTGGATTTCTACGCGCGGAATAAAACAAAATATAGGGTTCATTCAAAACGATTAAAACTCAACACGATTAAAACTGTTAAAAATAAAAGATATCAAGAAAAATAGATCTTTGTTTATTGTTCTATTTTTCTTGATATCTTTGATGTGGAAATAAGTGCGAAAATTTGGCAACTGTGGTTGCTGAATTTTCGCGCCTGTTTATATGGAATGGCTTTCAGAGCGAAATCTTATGCAATAGCCCAATATATCCTTGTCCAATGTATCCTCTTTTCTCTGAAGAAAGATAAAGATGAAAGGAGTTGCAATTTGAGCATTCAACGATCACTTGACGAATTACAGCGGGTAAGACACGCTAAAATCGATTCTGCAGACAAATGGATAATTTCATACATAAATACATATGGTTACGGTTGTTTCCCATAAGGGTAGGTAGAGAAAATAGATCTCTATCGATCCATCGTGACATGCAACGATCACGCCACACATTTTTTTGATAATCTATTGATAAAGTTTTGAGAAAGTATTTAAACTCTATGATGGTATATGTTTTCTTTGTGAATAAATCGTTTACAATCGCTTAGTCCATCGATTGACGTATGTATAAAGGCATGTCACGATAAAGAAAGAGAGTCCATATAATATAGAAGTCGATACTTTGAACAATGTACAGTTGAGCTTCAGACTGAAGAAACTGTTCTTTATTATTTAGAACAGTCGACGCTGGACGCATCAATATCTCATTATAAGGAACAATGTTATTACATATATTTTTCCTAGAAGTTCTTGTTTATTATGTTGATGATATTTATTTAAATAAAAATTGTTTGGAATAATTCCCGCCGCCGAATTCCACAACCGTACAACTCGCCGTAAAGAAAAGTTTCATCCCCTCCATCTGAATGAGTGGCTATTCAGTACGGTGCGCTTTTCTCGAAACTTCTTTCCACACACTACCACTTTGTGGAACCAGCTAACTTCGGTGGTTTTTCGACGTTGGCACATTGACATTTTTTTTAAAACAGCCCTTATATGTCCCACTGCTGAGGGGCCTCTCCATTTCTGGAGGAACGGACGTTATACCCACAACGCTTGTCCAATGCGGATTGGCGGGGCTACCGGACTCGAAATGACTCGAAATAATTTGTAAATCCATATATATATTTATTCCGATCCAGGGATCGAACCCGCGACCATTGACTCCGCGGACGGCGGGCTCCGCCGCTGAGCCAATTGGTCGTCATATTATATATATCCAACAATTATATATATTACATATATATATAATAGTTCCAACAATTATACTAGTCTATAATTGTTGGAACGCTTAGATTGTTCGCGATTTATTGAGTTCGATGCGGCCATTGACCCGCGAGGTGTGCCTGCAACACAGGATGTTGGTCCCAAAGTGGGTTCGGCTCCCTCGCTTGCCCCCTATAAAGCGCATTGTATCTGCATTGTAAACGCAATGTACAAATCTTATTTCGTTTCAAACGTCTGTTTTTAATTGATGTCAGGATGTGATTTTTGTAGTGATAGAGCCACGCTGCAGACGAATACCTTGTCAAGAATGGCATATTATTTTTCTGTAGCATGAATGGGCCGGCACGCCCGGGGAAGTACCACACACCCGCAGAAAACCGGCGTCTGAGTGGAAGCTTAGCTACCGCACTTCGTCCGGTGAGCGGTTGAGATCCGGAGACCCAACCCTCGTCTTACCCCGCCCCTTCACATAATGACACTTTCTTTAAAGGCCGGCAACGCTTCTGCATTCCCTGTGGTACTGACAATGTTTATGGGGACGAATAGTAGTAGGTGTCAGTAGATGGTTGTACTACGAGTACAATCATCATACACTCATCCATCTTTTCATCCATCCTTCCTCTCATATTAATCGTAGCGATACGGCTCTCCGTTCGTCACTTCTCGCTCTCGTGGGAATCAGGACGTGACGGGTGGCGAACCACGTCGCTTAAAATTTGTCATAGTGAATCCCACGAGCCGCAAGGGAGGGTAGACGTCAGCCCCAGTAGAGCCTCACATGCTAAGGAAAGGCACTATAGTACCCGGCGAGCCCGATCCCGGGACGGTCGTCCAAATTGCTATACATATTATGTATATAAATATATAATATAAATACCAGTAAGTGATGATATTACTTTGTTTAAAACATGTAGATTTGGTTCTAGCGTCTGAGGAGACTAAAATCTCTTGATTTTACCCATTTCTTTTATTATTATTTTGATTTTTTTTTAAAAATAAAGTCTAAACGTATCACTCTTTGCGTAACTATCGAAAGTAGGCTTTAAGTTAATAAACTATTCAAGGACGACCGGAATGGACCTTCTGACCTATTTATTAACATTGATTTCACATGTTATATAAGTCTTACGAAAATAATGTCGTAACAGAACAAAACAAATCGCCACATATACATAAAATTTATTAAGATCATTTACACGAAAAAGTTTTCTTGGGATTGGTTTTTAAAAATGGCTTTTTATCGCTGTTATTATTATTTAATTGAACAAAATTTATGTACAATGACCAAATATGGGATTATGTTTACGCATTGCAAAACAAGTCTTAAAATTTACACACTGTAAAGCGCGATGCAACTAGAGTTACCATCTGTTTGGGATTTAACGGATTGGTCCTAAATGTGCGTGAGATTGGTGAGGGCGCTTGTTTTCACTGTATTCCTGTATGCGGCGGAGACATGGCTCGGTATCTCTTGGACCGAGTTCAGGACAAACTTCTGTCCATTTACAAGAACTCAATATGAAACAGCGCCTATCTTCCATAGTATAAGGTTGCATACTTTCCTTCTTCTACTACTTGGGCACGTGTCTCGGCGTAAAACCTCTATCGAGCGTCTGGTAGTGCAAGGAAAAGAGGAGGGAACCCGAGCGAGTGGAAGATTACCGATGCGGTAGACGGACCAGAAGAAGACCGCTCTCAATAACCCCCTACATGAATGAATGAAGAAGCAGGCCACAACTATTAATAACGACCACGACTGCTCCGCCAAGAGCATGACGACAGAGAAGATGTGCGTTCTAAAGCGACAGGAGACTGTTTAGTTTGGACAGTCACAATTTAATTGAACTAAAATCTCCGAAAAGCAAATAAAAACAGAAAAATATTATCTGGTGTTTACCAAGAGATATTTTAGAATAACTAATCTAATTCTTGCCTAAAAACGGCCGTTAGCAACACACACTACAACTTCTCCACAATGTAAACAACACGAACAAAGCATGAAAAAATATCCTGGTTTTACTTTCTAAAGTCTTGTCTCTATTGAGCATGTTGTCTTGATTTATTGATTTTATATAAGGTAACCTTAAATGCAACGATAAACCTACCAACGAGTGGGTACCCTATTGTCATTATTAAAATGCTAAGACAGCATGATGTACAATATTAAATATTATGTACATATTGTAGATAAAGTATGTGTTGCAATGGCACACTCGCGTACACACATACACACTAGCATAAAATATATGATTTTAACAACAAAACATATTGCGTGGATTTATAAATATTTATTCCGAGTCCGGTAACCCCCCCCCCCAATCCACATTCCCTTTCCTGGGGCGAGCTTAGTCGCAAGCGTGCCTCAGGATGCGGGGCTCTGCTGGGGCTGACCTCCATCCTCCCTTGCGGCTCTTGGGATTAATTAAGACGAATTACAATATACCTAATTTGTTGAAAAATGACGGCCAAGTGGTTCACCACCCGTCACGTCCTGGGAATCAGGAGGGCGAGAAGCGACTAATGAAGAGCCGTTTCGCTGCGATGAATGCGAGAGGAAGAATGAATGAAAGGATGGATGAGTGTGGAGGAGGCGGGGAGGGTATGCCGGGATCGTAGCGGATGGAGTTCTGTGGTCTCTGCCAACCCCTGCGGGGAATAGGCGTGAATATATAAATGAAAAAAACATATTGTTAAATAATAGTTTATAATTTTTTTAATGTAAATTTAACAACAGAAGCATAAGGCCTAAAATATACGCTAATATACGCAACAAATATTGTTGTTGTTTGGATAAATTAGAGAAGATATATTTTATTGAACATAGTACTATTGATTCAAAAGCTTGACACGTCAACTGTTTAGCAATTAAATAACAAGAATGAATCCAATATCATAAGTTAAACATGCTTACGCAACCGAATCGAACCGTGGGGTCGGTTGTTATACAACACGTTTCAGAAATCTCGTGCGCCATTAATGGCGCTGAATATCCCACGTGACTTTCGGCGCAAATTTGCGCCACGCGGCGCGGATGGAACGTGATTGGTCTAACATCCGACTTCAATTTGTGTGCCAATCTAACTCATCTAACAATGCAATGGTACTTTTTAATTCGATCCATCTATGTGGACTACTTCGGGAAAGAAGCCGATAGGACGATTCAGCTAGGCTGGGCAGCATCTAGGAAATTTCGTCAGGTCTTCTCATCGCCCATACCTCAGAGCCTGAAGACAAAAAACTTCGATCGCTGTGTCCTACCTATACTGTCTTCCAGCGGTGAAAAGTGGACGCTGACAGCCTGTCTGCTTCACAAGCTCAGAGTCGTTCAGAGAGCTATAGAGAAAATTATGCTTGGAGTTTCTTTGGTAGATATGATTCGAAATGAACAAATCCACCAGATAAATAAAGTCATCGGCATAGCCTTTCGAATAAGCAAACTAAAGTGGCAATGGGCTAGTCACGTTTGTCGGAGATCCAACCGAATTGTTGGAGTAGACGAGTGCTGGAGTAGAGACTGCGTCCCAGTAAACGTAGTGTGGGACACCCCCGGCTGGACGGTGTGACGATCGGCGAAGAGCGTCTGGTAGGAATTGGATGCGTGAATCCGAAGATCGGGCTAGGTGGCACTTCTTGGGGGAAGCCTATGTCCAGCAGTGGACTGCCGCAGGCTGTTGATTGATTGATTTTTAAGATTATTAATGGAGTCAGGCATTACTTTGCGGAAATTCATCACTATGTGGGCAGTCAAAAGTTTTACTTAGCTAAGATTCATTGAAAAATGATTGATTTTTAACATATAGACACGACCACAAACAAGAAATCAAATGAGCACCTGGAAGCTAAAATCGAGACCATAAACACGAACTATATTCATTGTTAAATCTTGTTACAATAATAGATTTATTATAATTTTTAATGAATTCACTAATAAGTTGTCTTAAAACAGTTCCCACTAAATACTTCTATAAAACTGAAAACTTCCAGTTTCAACGCGCAACGAAGATGAACTTGTACTTCAGGTTTTACGGACAAAAGTTTGTGAGGTGAAACTTTGGAGCATCTTAAAGCGACCGGTGCTACGAAAACTTCGCACTAATTAATATAGGCGGCCAACTGTGGATTAAATTTGAACTCAATCAAGTTGACCGTTAAATGAGGTCCGGTAAGTTTGTTTCAAGTATTTAACTTGTAAATATTGATCGATGGTTAACTCTATAAATAACTAGATTTTGGAATTTGTTCTCTCACATTAAGTTTCGTGACAGATCATTTTAAATTTTTTTTACTTAATAGTAAAATTATATTATCCATTCATAAATGTATCACTAATACATTAAAACCTTTTGTATAATATTACATTCGTAATATTCAAAATTTAAAATGAAAAAGAAATAAATTGTTATAAAACAAAATGCATTAGTTCGACTGACGTCTTTTGAATAGACATGTAGTAAAATGACATGACATAAAGTGGTAGAGCCACGCTGCAGACGAATACTTTGTCAAGAATGGCATATTATTTGTCTGTAGCGTGAATAGGCTGGTTCGCTCGGGGAAGTACCACAACTCCCGCAGAAAACCGGCGTCTGAGTGGTAGCTTAGCTACCGCGCTTCGTACGCGGTGAGCGGTCTGAGTTCCGGAGGCCCAACACCCTCCCCCTCCCCCTCACACTCCCATAATGTCACTTCCCTTAAAGGTCGGCAACGCTTCCGCACTGCCTATGGCGTTGCGGATGTCTATGGGCGGCGCTGATTGCTTTCCATCAGGTGACACGCCTGCTCGTTTGCCCTCCATCCCATAAAAAAAAACATGTGGGTGACGTTCCGGCATAAAAATTGAAATATTATATATTGAGATATAAAATGTAAAGTGAAAAGTATGAATAATATATTATATAATAAAATGTACAATGAAACGCAAGAATAAATTAATGTCATTTTGAAGAATTTTATTTGTAGAAGTCCCCTAAAGATCCCGGGTGTTGCCGTAAGCAGTATGGCAGGCACGTTATAGAAGTAAAATAAAATAATTTTTTAACCGAGCATAAAACTAAAGAGTGGACTGTAACGAACGGAGAAGGAGTTGGTGGAGAGGGAGAAATTAAATAAAATTGAGCTCCATCACGAGGGGAGCCGTAGTTCGCTATTTAATTATGAATTTATGAGCGGCGGGGAAAATGCAAAGCTAGACAGCGTAGTGAGATTATAGTGTCACAAGCGGAGCGATTTCTTAAGAGCTAGCGATTTTGTAAGCAATGACATAATTACTTTTTTTTCAACTAATTGTACGCTTTATGTGCATTTCGGCTAATTATTAAAAAAATATCGATTCATTCAAAAAGCAATCAAAATAGGTAAGAAAATTTTTCAACCGTGTTGGCACAAACGCGGCACTTAATACACTAGCAATGTTTTCAATATTACTAGAATTCTTGTTAACCATTCCAACAACGCTATGTTCTAGGATATGGTCCACATCAATAGTCCAGTGGAAGATACGAACTCACGATGTTCTGATCGTAAGGCCACAGCTTACCGACTGAGCTATTGCTGTTTAATATCTCTGTAAATTATTTATATTTATTAAGATAGTTTCAAAGATTGTTTTTTTATAATAAATATAGTTTTTTTATATATTCACGCCTATCCCCCGCAGGGGTTGGCAGAGACCACAAAGCTCCATCCGCTACCTTTCATTGCAGCGAAACGGCTCTCCATTAGTCGCTTTTCGCACTCGTGAGAATCAGGACGTGACGGTTGGCGAACCACGTCACCGTTATTTTTCAACGAATTACGTATATTAAATTCGTGTTAGTGAATCCCACGAGCCGCAAGGGAGGATGTAGGTCAGCCCCAGCAGAGCTCTGCATGCTAAGGTAAGGCACCATAGTACCATAGTAGTTTTTAAATATTAATTTAAAATATTAGGTTTTTGTTGTCTTTATCATTTAGTTGTAAGCATTAACTCCGCTATGTAATCGCTACCGCGAGGCTAATGGATCCGCACCTTTCCGCTGCACCGCTTCTCAGTTTCTGGTTAATTAAGACACTGTTTTGAGTGGCACTTACAGCGAGCTAAATAAATAATGATAACGTATTTCGGCGGGTCGGGTTCCCGCTAATGAAATATGAAATACCACCGATATTTGTTCAGGCTTAATTTCATATGGAACATAACTAGCGCTTTGATTACAGATGCTGAGTGGCCAGGACTTATCCTCGAGTGGTTACATTGACTCCTTTCCATTCCTGCAATTAAATTCCATTGACGTACAACTCGTCGAAAGGAAAAGCTTCATACTCACCATCTAGATAAGTGGTGATCCAATACGGCATATTTATCCTGAAATTTCATTCCACGCACTATCCCTCAATGGAACCAGCTGCCTTCGGCGGTATTTTCGTACCGGTATTGAAACCTTCAAAAAGCCTACTTATATCCTAAAGGCCGCCAACACACATCTATGAAGATGGATGAGTGTGGAGGAAGCAAGGAAGGTATGCCGGGATCGTAGCAGATGGAGATCTATGATCTCTACGGGAAACAGGCATAACGATATATATGTATGTATGTTGTTACATACGTATCTATGATGCCTCTGGTGTTGCGGATGTCTATGGGTGGCGTTAATTTTATTCCATCAGGTGATACTTTTGCTGTTTGCCTTCCTATCCCATAAAAAAGCCTTTCTAGAAAATGCTAAGTGCCTGATAGCCAATTACGCTGGTATAGACAGTAAGGATATAAGATAATTTACGTCTGGCTTACGTGTTCCGGTGGAAATTGTTTTCACAGCAAAGCAGGCAAACAAGCATGCAATTTATTGTGGTAGAGCCATGCTGCAGACGAATACTTTGTCGAGAATGGCATAATATTTGTCTGTAGCATAAGGTTGGCTCGCTTAGGGAAGTACTACACTTTCGCAGAAATCCGGCGTCTGAGTGCTAGCTCAGCTACCGCGCTTGGTACGGTGAGCGGCTGAGTTCCGAAGGTTCAACACTCTAAACTTCCTAAAAAAAAATGACACGTTCCTTAAAGGTCGGTCTATGAAAACAGCGTGTTAATATTTGCTGTGTGTATGTGTGTGTATGTTGAAGTTGTTGTGTGGTTTGAGTTAGGTCTACATATTAATTACGAATAATGCGACTCAGTGGGTTCTGATTCGATTAATGCATATTAAACTGTGTGGTACAAGTTAGAGGCGGTCGTGGTTTGCTTTGGTTGTAGAATAAAAGCTCCTTATTTGCGTGAGATATGTACAATAGGTCAGGCCGCTTAGGTGCTTCATAATTTTTTTTCACGCAAGGCTCTCAAACTGTTACTGTCAAAATAATTTTTTTATCAAGTTTCATACTAAAAATTGAAGTTGATATTTTTTTTTTGCCAAAAAAGTACAATAGATACTCATACTCTTTACTGCATTTCTAATAGTATACTCCATGAGGAAAAACAGAACAAATTTCATTAATTTGCGGCCGTGGTGTAGATGAAAGTACACTAAGGTCTTTAAAAAACCTCATATTTTTGGCACCACTTGGAATATTTTTTTTTGTGTATTTTTATTAAAGCGCCTGATTGCTGTACTATTCAGCGCTCCAGGATTATCCATTCTTTCTGGGACATCACGCGAATAAAGAAACTGTGGATATTATATGATAATATTATTAGTATTTTTGCTTAACCGACTGTCCGGTAGTTATGATATTGGTACACGGGTACGCGACCCTGGCCTCCCGAGCTACTACCGTATCACTCCTTGTCTTCCGTTGCGGTAGTATCACATCCCTATCATCCTGTCCAATCCACGGTCTGCCGTGCCAATGGATGCCGTGGCTAGGAGCGAGCTGAGTTGCAAGCGTGTTGCAGCCGATCTACAATTATGGTTCTTTACATTTTTCACCTACTGTCCATCGTTATTGAGATATCGATCGGAACTACCAAAAAATCGTTTACGTCCAAATAATTCACCTTTCTTCGAAGGTAAATCTATTGGGTTTCTTGTTAATAAAGTCAGAGTACACTGTGTCTATGTTCGCGGAGGGCCAAAATTGTGTAGGTACTCTGTACGTGACGTCATTTACATATTAATGACGAATTGTCGGCGGCCGCAATCGAAATACTGCGTCTGACGTGTCCAATCACGCGTCTGATTCTCCCGGTCAATATCTAAGTTTACACAAGCTTACGACCAGTCTTGACTGATGAAACATAAAGCGAACCGTTTTATAGGTTAAACAGACCGATTTACCTGCAACGTGGACTCGTGGAATAGTGGTAGGGTCGGACGCCCTACACCATGACCCTACCACTATTCCACGATTCTGTGTTGACATGACAAGTGACAGAGTCAGGTTATAGATCAAATAATCAGTAAACGCATGCTTAATGATTATTTTCTGCCAATATTGAGAGAACATCCTGCCTTGACTTCACGCACATAGGTCCAACAAGAAGGCCACGCCTCACACTTTCGGAGACCATGGAGCTTCTTCGCAATTTCTTCCGCGACAAACTAATAAGTCCTTTTGGGCGATATCCCTTGGCCACCCAGGTCGCCAGATCTCACCCCTATGGAGTATTTTCTGTGGGGGTACCTCAAAAGAAAATCAGAAAAGCGTCTTCTGAATAACAGCTTCTCTACTATACTTGGCCGGGTGAGCAGCAGCAAACAATGTGTTAATAAACTTAATTTATTAAAAACTAACGGCTTAGGGCGAGAAGCGGCTAACGGAGAGCCGTTTCGCTACGATGAACGTGAGAGGAAGGATGGATGAAAAGATGGATGAGTGTGGAGGAAGCAAGGACGGTGTGTCGGAATCGTAGCGGATGCAGATCTGCGATCTCTGCCTACCCCTACGGGAAACAGGCGTGACGATATGTATGTATGTATGTATGATAGATAGGATCTTTGTAATAGGTTTCCGCAAAGAAACGCCTGACTCCATCAATTATAAAAATATTTTTTCTTGTATGTAATATAATATAATAAAAAGGTACGCGCGATAATTTTATATTCTATGACACTAACTACATTGTTATGTGGACCGTATCAATCCATCCCGCATTTCCAAAATGTCTAAATAATTCGCACAAATTGGTTAAATTTGACCTCGCGCTTATATTTCAAGCACATGTTTCGAACCGCGTTAACCAAAAATAGGTGGTACATAAATTGGATTGTAATATGGCCTAAATATGTGATTATATTGGTACAATTTGCGATTTATTTTATACGGATATTGGAAACATATCGCCTGTTATGATTTACAACATACAGGTGTCGCAGAACTTAACGTCAAGCCGAAAGGGGCCGGTTGTCTTCCGTCCACTTCATCCAGCACAAAAAACACACATTATTAATTTTCTGTTATTGTTTTGTTTGTCGCGGATCTTAGCTAAGTAAAACTTTCGACTGTTCACATTGTTTTTTATCAATATAGCAAATATCAAGACTCTTGATTCAAAAATCCGTACATACAAACAATGATATGTTACATTTGATCTCTTTATTTGAACCGTCAAGAAAATCAAACAATACATTCAATCAACCGCATGGGTCGTGCAATTCGTGAGTGGTGGAATGCGTTGGCGGCAACCGCCTCATATATCTGCCAATTGTAGACATCATCCTCTTATAAGTTTCAATTGGATGGTCTGTGGCGTTGTTTGTTTGTTTTGGCGGCAATCTATACATGACAAGTGATAAAGCTTTTATACAATATGTTTTTTGCAACTTAATTAAACGCAATTATTATTCGCAGATTACACCCTAAGTCCCTTAACGGTTGTCTTCCGTAGAGTCTACTATACCTGTAGATGCTTCGTGTTGAGGCGAAACACTTGTCTTTTGCAAGGTGGAAAAGTGGTAGTGTGTGTTTGGTGTTGTGTAGTGGTTGGTGGGTGGAGAATTGATGGCCGAGTTTCGGTAAGTTTTTGGTTTAAGTTTTACATCCACTTTATCCAGCAGAAAAACACACATTATTAATTTTCTATTGTTGTTTGCTTGTCGCGGATCTTAGCTAAGTAAAAGTTTTAAATGTCCACATAGTAATGGATTTCCGCAAAGGAACGCCCGACTCTATTTATCATTATCGATAAAACACATTTTTTTTTACCTGCTATTTCAAAACTCAACGTGCTTTAATTTTTTTAATGAAAACATGTTGATGTTTGCTCATGTATGGCCATGACAACAAAAAGAGATAGCTTCATCGTTACTATAACGTGCCAGCCGTACTGATATGGAGATACAGGATATTTAGGGGGTTTTATTTTCGTTATAGTGTAAATCTTCCATTAGAAGTTAATTTATTATTGAATCACTTTAAATTTTATATTAATTATATTTATAATAATGAATTATATTTTATATTAATGAATCACTTTACATTTTGAATTCAATAACATTTTTTTTGCTAGGAAAGGTGACATGTCCCTCGAAAGACGTCAGTCAATCGAATCTTGTTATTATATAAAACAATTTATTTTATTCTGTTTTAAATTTTAAAATAACGAAAGTAAAAAAGGATTTTTTACATTTAATTAAAAAGTTTTTATACATTAATCAATGTATACTATAGTGATACATTGATAAATGTATCACTACAGTACTTTGGTGAATATATAAGTAAAATTATTTTGTATGTTTTCCGCTCTTTGATTCGGCTGACTAAAATATACTATATCACCTTAATATTCACAATAAAACGACACAGTAAACATAGGTTATTAATTAGTGGTTAAACCAAAACAAATATTGGTCAGCCGCAATGTTTGAAAACATATTATTATTCTGTGCAGGTTTAATCTGTGGATACATTGATTAAAATTAAACGGAACATTATCAAAAAATATATATAGACTAGATGGCCCGTCGAACTTTGTTTCACCTACAAATTATATTCCCCTGTATTTATCTTCTCCTGGTATGTTAGTACTTAGGTATGTTACTCCTGGTATGTTAGTATGTTACAATACTTTTCAAAATCGCACGAAAGAAACGACTTTTGTGACTTTGAAACGAGTTTTGTATAACAACATGGCCGTTAGACGATACACCCGTCATTAACGCCATCTGTTGAAAGTAATTGGAAGTAAAAGAAAGAAACAGAATTTTTAATTTCTCAAGCTGTTTTTTATGTTTTCTCTGTATATTTCTATTTAATAACCTTCCCTGTATAAGAACGAATAAAATAAAAAAAAATATCCTAATCAGTCGAGCCGTTTTTGAGTTTTAGCGAGACTAACATCGATCACCATTTTTAATAATAATAATGTTTTAATTATAATCCTTTCTTTGTATACATACAATATTCAATGTATACGTATATAGTTGATATATGAATTTATAAGCTAGGAGTTTGAAATTCCGAGGGGATCATAGTGAAAGACCCCTGCGGCCACCCAGAGGTCCAAACGGCTTCAGTTAGGTACAACTATTTAACCGCATGACAAGCTTTATCGTGGTTTAGGACTGTTAGGAGAGTTTAGTGTAGAATACGTGATTACGTTGAATTCTCGCATATTTCGAATGTAGATAATTTAACTTGTTACACCACAAAAATACTACTTATATATTTTTTTATTTGAATGTAGAAGAAATAAGGAATTACAGAAGTTGAGATAATTGTAGTCAGGCGTTACTTTGCAAAAATCCATTACAAAGATCAAGGACAGTCATACTTACTTTGCTAAAGTCAGCGAACACATCATACATAAATTACATACATACATACCGTCACGTCTGTCTCCCGTAGGGGTCGGCAGAGATCAAAGATCTCCATCTGCTACGATCGAAGGAGGATTGGGCATCCGGAACTCAGCCAAAATAATTTCAAGACCCTAATTCTACTTTTAATGCCGATAGTATCATCACCTCGTGCATCCAGTCTCTACTAGCTGCCCTGCGCAGATCGTCGCACCATCTACTGTTGTCGAGACGCGGTCTCCACTCCAGCACTCGTCTGTTTCAGCGGTTATCGGATCTCCTACAAACGTGGCCAGTCCATTGCCACTTTAGTTTGCTAACTCGAAAGGCTATGTCGGTGACTTTGATTGTCTTGTGGATTTCTTCATACCGAATTATATCTACCGGAGAAATTCCGAGCATACCTCTCGCTATAGCTCTCTGAGCGACTCTGAGCTTGTGAGGCAGACGGACTGTCAACGTCCACGTTTCGGCGCCGTAGGAGAGTATAGCGAGGACACACTGGTCGAAGACTTTTGTCTTCAGGCTCTGAGGCGTAGCTCTCTGAGCGATTCTAAGCTTGTGAAGCAGACGGACTGTCAGCGTTCACGTTTGGGCATCATAACAGAGTATAAGTAGGACACACTGGTCGAATAGTTTTGTCATGATATACCAGGGCTTTATAAATATAACTGTATTTAGATTTGGTTTATCCGTTCCAGTCCAAGCAACACAATAATGCCGTTAGGTCCTACCTAACGCTGAAACCGGTTTTATAGCGAAATGATGTTTATTCACAAACCGATGGTCTAACTGTTATTTATTAACTGACTCGGATATCGTATTCCAAGCGGAAATTATAAAAAGTGCCAAGCGTATAAGCTAGGTAGGTAGGCTTTGACGACAACTGTACTGTGTAATATTTCGGATGTATCATTTGAGCAGACAAATATATTTGATTGTTGTAATTGTATACGCAAATACAATACAAAACAGACCTGTCTCCAAATATTCAATTATTCAATAGAACAAAGCATTTTTTGAGTATTATGCTAAAACCTAAGCCCGGCCCAAATGATACATATTTCAAATTCTTAGTAAAAAATAGCAATGTCACACTTAAAATAATATAGTCAAAGATCGTTTTTAAACGAAAGATGTTGCTAGTCATTTTTTCGTAGGAGTAATTTTTAAACATAACTATTTTTATATATTCAATATTCAATATCAGCCCGCGGCAGTCCACTGCTGGACATAGGCCTCACTCAAGGCGCGCCTCACCCACCCAATTTTTATATATATTTAGCCATTTTACATATTACGCTAGCCAGTATATAATCTACGGAACTCAACCGCTCACCGGACGAATCGCGGTAGCTAAGCAACCACTCAGACATCGGTTTTCTGCGGGGAAAAAAATTAAATGGCTGAAATGTTATTTTATTAACGTTAAAATGTTAACAATGTTAGAATGTTAAAATGCACCCAGACGCGACGTTTGCCAAAGGTGTACTGATTAGTTAATTAATTCTATAAATTATTGGTATCTGTAATAGGTCGATGACCGAGCACGCACCACGTGCTTGATGTCAGCATTAGATCAAATAGTACACAGCACACAAAAGTAAGCTCTTCAACTATATGTATTGTATATACAGGTGTCTTAGTTTTAGTATAAAAATATACCCATTTGTATTTTATCCAAAAAAAAAAATTTTGCTTTTAAAATGCTATTTTTTACAAAATAATAATCTTTATTAAAAGCTTAATACTTGATTTACCCACACCGGTAAGGTTGTCTCGCTTTCATTAGCATAGGCCTCCTAAGAATTTCCACATCTCACGATCTTGCGTTTTTCTCGTCCATGTATGTCAGCCCTGTTATTTTTTCACACGAAATTAAAAATTTTGTTCCGGACTATTCCCGCCAACTTACATCAGTGACGTTATGTTTTAATTTCATTTTCATAATCGTATTTTATTATCAGTTATATTGTTTAATTGTGGAGCCATATTATACAATAAAGTTCGATTAAAACTTAAGTGAAGTGATATGAAATAAATGCGTGTATCGTGTCCTTTTAAGTTGACTGAAAAAGTCCATAGAAGGTTTTGGTAGAATAGCCACCATTTTATCAAGACGTAATGACGTGACAATTTGACTAGACATTTCAAGAGATTTGATATTATTTCATTTTACTTGACACTGGCATAATAGTTTTAATTAATTGCCATCAAAGAAAAGATAAATTTGTGGTCGAACTGTCAGTGTCGAGGTGACCTTGAAATGGATGACGTCATCGCGTCAGTTGTTCGTTTATATTGTTATGGATTAATCTATAGTTAGATTTTTTTTAAATAAAGTCCTAGAATACATTTTGTTGCTTTTAACTTTATTTATGTATTATTTATTTTTAACGAGAAATCTAACATTCCGTATATGCAGTCGCCATGGGTTCTCCAGCTAATGTATGCGTCTGCACGCGCACGTCAGCATCCCGTATCAAGTCCGCGCTTGTTTGCTCCATTAATATCCTCATACATTTCCATGACTGAAATTTGCATACACTCTGCGTGTCTCCTCACTTTTTTACACACATACATATCGTCACGCCCGGCAGGGAGACAGGCGTGACGTCGAAATCAACGGAGGAAATCATTACAAATATTTCTTTAATAAATCAAAAACAAATATTTATTGTACAGACGTTGTACCGAAAGTCATAACACTTCCCGTCGCTCCGTGTTTCTATAAAATATACGAATTTCTGTATCCTTCGTTATACTAACGAGGTCGGTTGCTTTGCGTGAAGAATCTCTAGGGATGTACGCGTTGGTCTCGATACTTTTGAGTATTTTTAATTGTATTTATTCCGATGTGTTTTAAAGAATATTAACATTTTTTTTATGGGATAGGAAGACAAACGAGCAGGCGTATCACTCATGGAAAGTAATCAACGCCGCCCATTTTAAAATCCTTCAAAACTTATTTTAAAACTTAAGTTTTAATACGACTTTAAAGTTTATTTTAAATAAATCCATGAGGCCTTTATTCCGTAAGTCTCTTTTAGGCATTTATGCCAATTGAATATCATTTTTTACAAATTTCAAGCAAATTATATAACAAAATCCTTAAATCGAATTATTCATGTTATCATTTTACATCTATAAAAATGGTAGATATCATGTACAAATTGTAATGGACTTTAAAAAAGTCATAATATTTTAAAAAGATTTTAGAAAGCCATGATATATTATACGTATTTAATTTATTGTAAATCACTGCCATATGTTAATCGAAATATAATGTACAGTATGTCATTATAATTTTAAGTAACACTAACAAAATTAAATTATCGATATACATATACGACTGAAGCACGTCACTGAAGCGCACTCAACGCTTCGCAAGTGGTCGCATAACGACCCCGATAACGAACTGCAGCGCTTTGTTATCGATAAAATGCAAAGCGATCCCGTCGATAGCGCTGCACTAAGCGCTGACTCCGCTTCACTTTGTTATTTTTCCAGCGCTTTTTGTGCTTGCGAGAAACGTGGCGATTTTTATATTTTGAAATGTAAACAATAGAGTCAACAGTTATGGAGAAAAATAGAATTATTAAAATATGTGATTTAAGCGAGATTTTTCTTACACTTTCAAATATCAGAACGACCCGAAAGATGTTACAAAATACGGTCAAACTCAAATAAACCGCTGGCTTAAGGTTTCTTACAGCATATATATGCTGGGCATATCTGTACTAGCGTGCATGCATCAGCATATCCCACTGCTGGGCACGGGCCTACCTATTTGGAGGAACGGAGATTTATTCCACCACGCTTGACCTATAAAAAATATTATAATATTTAATCTCTGCTAGCTGCCCTACGCAAACTATTCTTTTATATATCTGACAGGGCACCTGATTACTCCAAGTGTTATCGATTCTCTGGCGAACGTGACCACATCATTGCTACTTTTTTTTTATCGGTGTCATGGTAGTCTCATAGTCCTCTGAGTGACTTTGAGCTTGTGTGCGACATAGGAGCTTTCAAAAAACAAGCCTACATATTTTTTAAATGCCGGCAACGTTTCTGCGTTGCCTATGGCACTGCGGATGTCTATGGGCGGCGTTGAATGCTTTCCATCAGGCGACACGCCTGCTCGTTTGCCTTCCAATATAAAAAAAAACCACATAAAAGATTACCGGCAAGTCGCACTTATCCACTATTTGTAGGACCTACAGAGTTATTTACAAAAAAGCGATGTCTTTTCAAATCGTGCCCCATATAAAAAGGATCACAATTAGCGCTGCACTATTATGGTGTTGGTGGGGAGACGGGAGAGCGGGGTGAGGGGAGGGGGAGTCGGCTCTGTCACCGCGACATCCGTCACAGCCACTTCACAACTACAATGGCGTCATAGATTGTCGTGAATACTTTAGCCATTCGTAACGAAAACTAGCACAAGGGATATGCAACACCGGATGTTCGAACAAGAAAGTAGGACTTGTTGGGAAGATTTTGTGTTGACGAAAAATAGTAATTTTCATTTATTAAATTAGAACATTTTTTTATTATATATTCACTCCTATCCCCCGCAGGGGTTGGCAAATACCACAGTGAGATGGCACTCCATTGGTCGCGTCTTGCCCTCATGAGAATCAGGACGTGACGGGTGGCGAACCACGTCGCCGTTATTTGCCAACAAATTAGGTATATTAAATTCGTCTTAGTGAATCCCACGAACCGCAAGGGAGGATGGAGGTCAGCCCCAGCAGAGCCCTGCATGCTGAGGTAAGGCACCATAATACCCGGGGGAGCCTGATTCCGGGACGGTCAGCACGCTTTGCGACTAAGCTCGCCCTTAGCCACGCATCTTTTGGCACGGCAGACCGTGGATTGGCGGAGAGGAAGGGAAAGGATAGAGAAGAAAGGAAAGGGCAGGAACGGAAATGCGGATGGGGATGCGGGTTATCAGACTCGAAATAAGTATTTATAAATCCATATATATACTTATTCCGATGCGGGAATTGAAAGTTCCCGCCGCTGAGCCAACCGGTCGTCCGTACCATTAGAACACAGATTCTCAAACTTATTTGTATCGCCCACTTTGAGAATACATTATATCGTAAGTTGCGTAGGGAGATATTTTTTAAAAAAATGCAACTGTTTATTAGACGATAATTTGAAACCGTAGCACTTTTAATGAAGTCATACATTTTTCCAGTAGACTATGGGTTGGTTTAACCGCAGTGAAAAGGTTATCCATTAATAACTAGACACCTGTATATACAACAAGTCGCGTCAGCAACATTTTGTATTAATAGTAGCTTTTAATATTACATTTAGTTTGGAACTTCAAAATACAGTTTTAAGTTTTCACTTCTGTCGGCAGTTATGTTTATATATATTTTTTAATGCATTTTTACTTTAAAGCATCTGTTCTCATCATTCATCTTTTTCACGAAAAAATATATACATAGAAAAGGTAAGTTTAAAAATCCGCAAGAGGCTTTGAAACGCGCCTTCAATATTTAGACTTGTTCACATGTAAATATATATAAATTATATATTTCATACATATAGAAACGTAGTATTATTATATAAATAGGTTTCTATACAGGTGTTTGATAAAATTCTGAATGAAAAATTTAAACATGACACTATGGAAAAGTATTACAAAGACTGTATTTTTACCTTCAAATATAATTCATCTTTTTACAGATCACTATTGGGCATTAGCCCCTGTAAAAATGTAGGAATCGTCTCGGTAATACCACTTTATATTAGTTATATTTGTCATTTCTCAAATCGATTGCCTGTTTAGTTTGAATTGAAAAAAGCTAAATTAATTGTAATGCAGCATCGGACGCTGAACCGTATTGTTTGTATGGCAGATTACAGAGGCGCGGCCTTACAATTAATTTCAATAGTTTTGAAACCAAACACAGAACTACGAAGCTAGGAAACGGTATCTGAGCGTGGTTTCTATAGATAGATACATTCACGCGTGTCCCCCGCAGGGGTTGGCAGAGACCACAGAGCTCCATCCGCTATCATTCATTGCAGCGAAACGGCTCTTCATTAGTCGCTTTTCGCCCTCGTGAGAATCAGGACGTGACGGGTGGCGAACCACGTCGCCGTCATTTTTCAACAAATTAGGTATATTAAATTCGTCTTAGTGAATCCCACGAGCCGCAAGGGAGAATGGAGGTCAGCCGCAGCAGAACTCTGCATGCTGAGATAAGGCACCATAGTACCCGGGGGAGCCCGGGACGGTCGGCACGCTTTCGACTAGGCTCGCCCCTAGCAACGCATCCATTGGCACGGCAGACCGTGGATTGGCTTGGCTATTGTTCACCAAAAACAAAGTTATACAATTAATCAAATATAAACATATGTATTTCAATCTCAAAGTAGTCTGTTGCAACATCTTGTCTATTCTAGTGAGTTTTAGCTCTGTGAATCAGACGTAGTTCATTGAGCGATAGAAATTCAGGGCGCGGGCGTGATCAGCACTTCGCGTCTGGTATTAATCGTCCATTCATCATGTTCTAACTTCCTCTTACCTCATAGATTACACAGGGACACATAAAACCCTTTGTGCCAGAATAGAATGAAGTTGAAAAAGCTTCGAAATCATATGTTTTACACGGACAGAATGAATCGCATCGATGAATGTAATAATAGTATTACAAAAGGTTAAATAACTTTTTTTTAACAGCCCATATATGTCCCACCGCTGAGCACGGGCCTCTCCATTTCTGGAGGAATGGATATTAACCCACCACGCTTGTCCAATGCGGATTGGCGGGGTTACCAGACTCGGAATAACTATTTGTAATCCATACATATATGTAGTCCAATGCGACCATTGACCATTGACTCCGCGGGCGTAGGGCCTCCCCACAGAGTGAATTAGTCGTCTTAAATAACTTGTATCTTGAGAAATATTGATAAATTTCCACCACCTGGACGAGTGGCGATACAGTACCGTGCGTTTTTCTAGAAACTTCTTGCCACGCACCACTAACCTGTGGAACCAGCTACCTCCAGCGGTGTTTCTGAACTGATACAACATTGAAACCTTCAAAAACAAGTCTACACTTTTCTTAAAGGCCGGCAACGATTCTGAGGATATCTATGGGTGGCGTTGATTGCTTTTCATCAGGTGACACGCCTGCTCCTTTGCCCTCGTATCCCATAAAAAAACAAATAAATGAACACATACAATAGAACTTATACTATAATAATATGAAAAAGTGGAAAATGGAGACTTATTTTATGTTAGGAGCGCTTGTCACGTTACGTCTTGATAAAATGGTGTCCATTCTACCAAAACATTTCATGGACTTTTTCAGTCAACTTAAAAAGTCACGATACATTCATTTATTTCATATCACTTTACTTATACGCCTTTCTTCTTCTAAGAGTGCCTCTCCGACTAGCGAAGGTTGGCAGCCAATTCAGCACAACGTTCCTCCTCCTTCGCGAGGTGCAGCAGTTCTCGAGCACTCGCTATCCCGGTCCACTCCCTAATATTATTTAGCCAAGACTTTCTTTTTCGACCAACTTGTCTTTTGCCCACTATTCTTCCCATTATGATCAGTTGCAGCAACTTGTACCTGTCATGTCTCATGATACGACCCATGTAAGCAACTTTTCTACCTTTGACGGTTTGCTAAAGTTCATGTCTTTGCTTGACTTGTCGGAGAACCTCGTCGGTGGCCACCCTTTGAGTCCAGCTAATAGCGAGCTTATACTCCTTAATCGAACTATATTATACGCCACCACAATTAAACAATATAACTGATAATAATATAAGATTATAGAAGTGAAATGAAAATACAACGTCACTGATGTAGGTTGGCGGGAAAAGTGCAATTATATGATGTAATAAATAAATTCATTGGCATGATGCCTATCTACAGTTCTACATTGATATTCTTTGGCGATTAATGAACTGGATTTACATTAGTACAATCACGATCTCTCCCCAGGGGAATAACCGTATTGACAATATTATATAGCAACTGTTATTAATGCTTGAAAACGATATCCGGTTGTACTACATTCATCGCTCAAGTGGAGGTGTACTTTTAATGGAATGGAAAGGCAAATGAGCAACCGTTTGCGATCCGCACACCAATCGTGGGGATTGGGAAACATCCCTCAGTTTTTAGGCAGGTAAATAGTGATTTGTTTTAACCCTATCTATGGAGTAAAGCCACAGATAACGATATAATATACTATATTACAATTATATTAAATAGATGTATGCGTGGGATTTGCATCACACATACAAGGATGTAATAATATATGTAAGTTACAATTTAGTAAATATAATAACATTAAAAACAATGTAATATATTTTTTTATTTATAATGGTATTGTGTTACATAGAGTTATGATAAATATTTTCAAAGTAAATTGATAAATTTTCAATTATATGAAATAATGTTTTACTTTCAGCGCCATCTGTGGCGCAACTAAAAAATGAACTTAAAGGGGTTCTCGATTATCTATAACTAATGTGAATCGAAGCCAACAGATGGCAGTACTCAATCAGACAAAATTACACAAGTTAACGAATACAGGACCAGTGTGAAACTTAAGAGAGCCAATGGTCTTGATCTTCAATTTCTGCTGGTCGCCGCACGCGGATGGTTTTTCCATTAAATCAGGAGATCCTAAAGTATATATGCCAAAAGGTTTATCACTCGTACTCCAACGATTGTCCGTTCCACAAACGACCTGTATCCGAACCAAATTCCGAAAATAATTTTAAATAACAAAGCGTTGCCTAGCAACCAATGCCCTAAATATACTGTCAACCTTTTAATAAATCTTTATTTGCATAATGTGAGTTATAACAAGATGAAAAAAGACGTATAAAAGATCCATCACATTGCCACACATACGCCATATGGCGTACAAATTTCATTAGTTATTACATACATAAAGATCTAAATACATAACTAAACTATTATATTGTCATTAAAATTATAATTGATTTATCTATTATATACATTCGATCGATCTTTTAAAGCAAATAAGTAAATATATACGATAATATTTATAATAAATGTATACAACCAACTGCAGAATCCTACTTTCGACTTAATATTATAAATGCGAAAGTTTGTGAGTATGGATGTATGTTTGTTACTCTTTCACGAAAAAACTACTGGACGGATTTGGATGAAACTTTACAGTTATATAGGTTTTACATCGGAATAAACATATAGGCTACAATTTGTAATGATTTTATGTAATTTTGGTCGTAATATAACGATACATGTCAATAAGTCGGAAAAAAATCTGGCCACTGAGAGTTATCTTGGCGTACGCTGCCTAAACCATTGGAGTTATACAAAGATGATGTACCGTAGGATTATTTGTAATATATATATATTATTTGTAATATAATGTAATAGTTCTAAATAAAAGTCCGCGACAGCATATATCTACCTATTATGTGGAAGCCACTATGACCAAAATTGTGAACCATAAATTAAGTAAAAAAAATATATTTATTTAAAATGATCTGTCACGAAACTTAATGTGGCAGACCAAATTCCACGCGAGCGAAGCCGCGGTCAAAAGCTAGTTTATAATAAATGTATACAACCAACTGCAGAATATGTTTCTATTACTAAAAAAAACGGGATCCGGGTCTCCATATTAGGCACGCGATGGAGGGACGCAGTGATCGTTGATGACCTGAGCGAGCTTCAGGCAGGCGATTGGCGAGAGGCAGCCCAACATCGTGACCAGAAGCAGGTTCTCGTGTCAGAGGCCAAGACACCTTGGGTCGTCGTGTCGGCGAAGGAAATTAATAAGTAAATGTTACCTGAACGGCGTCGTCGAGGCATCGTCCCCAAGCATCGCTGCGGTCCACCAGAGAGTTCCACTTGTCGGCTAGCTTGGCCACCTCGCGACGGATGGAGCGCGCCAGCTCGCGGGCCTGCTCCTCAGCAGAACGGTACCCACGAGAGTCACCTTCGTTTTCGCGACTCGCTGCGGAAATACGAAATATGTTACAACCGAAATAACTTCTAGGATTATCTAAAATTCTTTCTCTCTAACCAACATCTAGATTTTGAAAAAAAGAAAGAACCATTTTGTGACACTTATTAAATTAAAATTTATTTTCATTTTGTTTTGTTCATTTGAATAATGTAATATTATTTAGGTTTTAATTATTTATGTATAAAAACGTGTTCTAAATATGGTGTTTCTGTTCTATTCCATTCTAGAAGAATGTAGATGTTGCCTAGAAAGAAAGGAAGAATAAAGAAAAAAATTATTCAATAATCGACAAAACAATACAGAAAGAATATACAAGTAAAATAAAAATAAAAAATTAAGATTAGGATTGGGTACTACAAAAGTATATAAAAAACACACAGCTAAAGACATAAATTATAACAAACAAAAATAATAAAAAAATACAAATCATAATAATAGTAAATATAATGTGACCTATACTGCAGTATTGATTATAAAAAAGTTCACATAGTAATAAAAGAAAGATGAAGTAGAAAATTCTTTCCACGCGTCACTACTCTGTGGATCCAGCAACCTCCAACAGTGTATCCAATCCAATACAACATTGTAAACTTCAAAAAACAAGCCTACACATTTCTTAAAGGGCGGTATCGCTTCTGCAATGCCTATGGCGCTGCGGATATCTATGGGTGGCGTTGATTGCTTACCATCAAGTGACACGCCTGCTCGTTTGCCTTCCTATCCCATAAAAAAAAATCCATACACTTATATACGATTTGAAGGGACCTAACATATACTCTTAAGACAATATTATATATATATTTAGAGTGGTAGAGCCATGCTGCAAATACTTTGTCAAGGATGGCATATTTGTCTGTAGCATGAATGTGCCGGCTCGCCTAGGGAAGTACTACACTCCCTCAGAATACTGGCGTCCGAGTGGTAGCTTACCTACAGCTTCGTAGGGTGAGTTGCCGAGTTCCGGAGGCCCAATACCACTCTTCCCTCTACCCCTCCCTCTCCCATTCCCACTCCCATAATGACATTTTCCTCAAAGGTCGGCAACGTTTTTGCACTGCCTATAGCACTGCGGAAATATATGGGCGGCGTTGATTGCTTTCCATCAGGTGACTCGCCTGCTATATATCGACCAAAAAAAGTATTGTAAATTACACATAAGTCAAAAATTACATACATACGTACATATCGTCACGCCCGTCTCCCGTAAGGGTAGGCAGAGACCACAGATCTCCATCCGCTACGATCTCGGCATATTTCCTTCCCTTGCTTCCTCCACACTCATTATTCTCCTCATGCAAGCCCGCCGGTTGAGGGTACTATTGACCTGGCCTTTCTTAAAAAGTTCAGCAATATGGTCAAGGTACGTTTTTCGTGGTCTTCCTCTTCCGGCCCTTCCATCCACATTCGCAAGGTAAATTTCTTTTGCCAGTCGTCTTTCATCCATCCTCTCTATATGTCCAAACCATCTAAGCATCCCTTTCTCAACTTTTGTCACAACACCTTCTTTTACTCCACATCGCTCTCTTATATCTTCATTTCTTATTAAAAATTAAATTAAATTAAATTATATATTTGTATCAAAAAAAAAATAATATTGCGTCGAATGGCCTGAGTTTCACAGCTCTGCGACAAATAGAAAATTTTGTACAGCGTTGAAACTGAAAATTTTTGAGTGATCAGATAAATTTTTTTAGAAATTTTAAAGATTAAAAAAAAACATATTTAAATATCCCGTACATACACACACACACAAACAAACAGCCTTTGAACACACCGCACACCTAATATTTGACTCGAGCCCCGTTAAAAAGGTGGAATTTAATAATTACGAGATTACTTCCACTTGGTGGCACAAGGGAGGCTTTCCGCATACCGGAGTACCTCACTTTGTTTACGTCGGTTTCAACATCCGTTTAAGTTTGTTTCTCAGTTAAAAATGTTGTTTCATTCTTTACGTTCTTAATTCCCCCATATGGGGCAGATGGCATCCACAGTGCTTGGCCACTGCATTCTATTTGAGCTTTATTTCGCTCCAAGTCATTCCGAATCTACCCGCTTCTGCTAGCACCGTACGTCGCCATGTTTGCTTAGGGCGGTCATCCTTCCTTTTGCCTCGGAGATTCCAATCTAGGGCTTGGTTTGGCCGTAAAAGTGCTTTACGACTTTTAAATCAATCAATAAGGCCCCAGCTGATGTCGAGAGAGATATTATACCAAAAATAGCATTTCAAACGCTCTAGAATTTTATTGCACTTTAAATAGAGGTAGATCCATGGTACTACGAATGATTGACCTCGAATGGGAAGGTATCGTTTCCTGACAGATGATCGGCGTTGACTGATAGAATTTTAAGATTATTAATGGAGTCAGGCGTTACTTTGCGGAAACCATCACTATATGGACAGTCAAAAGTTTTACTTAGCTAAGATCCGCGACAAGCAAAACAATAACAGAAAATTATCCCTTTTCGGTTGTTTTCCGTAGAGTCTTTTATACCTGAAGGTGCCTCGTGTTGGGGCGAAACGCGTGTCGTTTACAAGATGGAAAAGTGGTAGTGTATGTTTGGGGTTGTGTATAGTGGTTGGAGGGTGGAGAATTGATGGTCGATTTTCGGTAAGTTTTTGGTTTGAGTTCCAAATAAATCCACTTAATCCAGCAGAAAAACACACATTATTAATTTTCTGTTATTGTTTTGCTTGTCGCGGATCTTAGCTAAGTAAAACTTTTGACTGTCCTGATAGAATTTTACCTTGTTACCACGTTTTGTACGGTGAGTACAGGGATCTGGATTCCTGATTCAATTCCCCTTCCTTGATTTCCTTCTTTTCCTACCATTATTTATCCTTTAGCCATTAATCATTCATATTAATTAACAGCGGTGATTGCTAATAATTAGGGGGCCTGCTCTTTTCTTGATTTTTTTTTATAAGCAAGCGTACAGTCTGATGAAAAGCAATCAACGCCGCCCATATACACCCGCGACAGGAGTGACAGAAGCATAGCCGGCCTTTTAGGTATGTGTAGGCTTGTTTTTTAAAGGTGCCAATATGAATGAAAAAAATCAAGGAATGGTTTTTTACACTATTGATTTCTCGCTGAAACTCACAAATGATTGCAGCGATTTATAATTTGGAATAAAAATTGCAATATAAGTGCTATCATTACGATCCCGACCGTGTTGAAGTCGTCGAATTACGTTTTAATGATGCCTTCCCTGGGCAAGTGAAAATGTTTTTCAATTCGATCGAGGCAAGGGAACGCTGCACTAGAAACAACTAGCGTCGTTATCCCACTCGCTCCAGTAGGTACTCTCTCGACGACTTGAATGTGTGTAAACGAGGCATTCATACAGGTCCGCCCAAACGAATTTTTTGGGTTTTTCATTTGTGCATTTTTCACTTATTGAGGCTTCCGCATCCAAGGCTCTGTGTATGCTTTGTTTTGAGTGCACGATTTATAGTAAAATACATTTTTAGAGTCGTTTTTCAATTTCTACTATTAATTCACATTAAATTTAATATTATATATATATATATATATATATATATATATATATATATATATATATATATATATATATATATATATATATATATATATATATATATATATATATATATATATATATATATATATATATATATATATGCGAACGAAAGACAAGTTGGTACAAAAAGAATGTCTTAGCTACGTAATATCAAGGAGTGGACCGGGATAGCGAGTGCTCCAGAACTGCTGCACCTCGCGAAGGAGGAGAAAAGGTGTGGTGACTTGGCAGCCAACCTTCGCAAGTCGGCGAGGCACGCTTAGAAAAAGAAGATTGAAATTTTCAATCGTTAATAGAATACTTTTTACTCACCCACTCTAGTTCAAATACATTTTTTTAAACTTGTAGTGGATAACATTTGATGTTAATGCAGATTTTTCAAATATTAATTCATTAATTACATTCAATTAAGTGTAGGAATTGACTTTATATTTTTATTTTACTTGTGAAGGAGAACATGGACACAAGAGCGATAGGGAGATAAGTAAGTAATCACTATGGACAACTGAATCACCCGGTACACTGCTGATGCGTTGCTTACCCTAGGGCAAGGTTGGAAAAGAGAGTAGGATTCAACGAGAGGGATAGAAGAAAGTAATACAAACTCTTCTTTTTTTAATAAAACATTTCATTTGTTTAAAATCAATCTCCACAACATATATATACTACCACTTCGTAATGAAGTTCCTCTGAATGGAGAAGAAAAAAAATTCCACAGGTATCCTCTTTATTATTCTGTATGATGTCAATGAATTACACCTTTAAGATAGTTTCACAGATAATCAAGAAATATTTGGTTTTGTATAATGAGACCTAGTAAGCTCGGGCAGCTTTAAAGGATGGGAGAGGATCATGCGACCACAAGGGCATACGTGAAAATCTTGACCAGTAACGGGCTCTCGTATCAGAGACCAGAACACAGTTTGGGTCGTTGTGTAGGCGAAGTAATCAAAGATTTGATTTACAGCGGTTCATAGAAGAACGCTGCTCCACAAGCTCAGAATCGCTCAGAGAGCTCTGGAGGGAACTATGCTCGGAGTTTCTCCGGTAGATATGATTTGGAATGAAGAATTAGTCACCGACAGTCTTTCGAATTAGCAAACTGAAGTGGCAATGGACTGGTCACGTTTGTCGGAGATCTGCCGTAGGATGCTCCCCGGCTAGATGGTGCAACGATCTGCGCAGGGCAACTGCGCAGCTATTGACAGTGATGATAGAAATTTAGGCGCTGGAAGCGGCAAGGTATCTTAATAATGAAATGCGGAGATGAAAATAGTCGTGGTGAATACATACGAACGTCCCGTGGGCGGGCGGAGTCCAAACAAAATAAAAACGAAGCGCTCTTTCATTATATGTGAGGGGCGCAAGCACCTAATTTTTAATTACTTTTGAAAATTTTGTAATTAATTTTGTTTTGTAATAAGAAACGCGGGTGTAATAAGTAACAGCACTCACTGCTGTAAATGAAAAGGTAAAAATTCTACTGTACTGTTTATATTTTTAATTTTTAATTTGTGAATTTTCGCTCCCATTAAACTGTTTTATTTTTCTTGTACTGCATACATACATATCGTCCCGCCTGTTTTCCGTAAAGGCAGGCAGAGATCACAGATCTCCATACGCTGCGATCCCGGCATACCTTCCTTGTTTCCTCCACATTTTTCATCGATCCTTCCTCTCACATTCATCGTAGCAAAAGGGCATTCCGTTGGTCGCTTCTCCCCCTCGCGGGAATCAGGATATGTCGGGTGGCGAACCGCGTCGTCGTCATTTTTAACAAATGAGGTTTATAAATATTCGTCATAGTGAATCCCACGAGCTGCAACGGAGGAGGTCAGCCTCAGCAGAGCCCCGCATGCTAAGGTAGGGCATTATAGTACTCGGAGGAGCCCGATTCTGGGACAGTCGGCACGCTTGCGACTAAGCTCGCCACTAGCCACGCATCCTTTGGCACGGCAAACCGTGGATTGGCGGAGAAGAAGGGAAAAGGATAGAGAAGAAAGGAAAGGGCTGGGGAAAGGAAAGATGGATTTAGACAGGATGATAGAGATATGATATTACCACAACGGAACACGTATCTTTGCGTATCCGCCTGTCCAGTAGTATATGGTATTAGTACACGGGTACGCCATCCCGACCTCCTGAGCTACTCCCGTATCACTCCTTGTTCTTCCGTTGTGGTAGAATCATATCCCTATCATCCTGTCTAAATCCATCTTTCCTTTCTTCTCTATCCTTTTCTTTACGTCTCCGCCAATTCAAAGTCTGTCGTGCCAATGGATGCGTGGCTAGAGGCGAGCTTAGTCGCAAGCATGCCGACCGTCCCGGGATCGTGCTCGGATCAATCAGTATCATGTTTTTATTCGATTATACGGTCTTATGTATACTATAAGATAAACATATCATAGTATGGACTAGAAACATGTATATTGCTTCTTCTCTCTGACGTTTCCCTATCCCGTCACACACTACAAAATCGAGAATGCTAATGGAAACTTGCTTTGTTTATTCTGTTTCAAGACCAATCAATACAGGAGCGCTT